>CDFI01101320.1:0-13482 GCA_000826405.1 Acanthamoeba divionensis | reverse complement strand
GTCGGATCCTTGGTGGAGCGAACTTTGGGGCGAAGGCTCTGGTAGACCTCTATGTTGTAAGAATCTAACGCTTCAAAGAGCTGAGAATACAATCCCGCAGGCACACTAGCAAGCGCCTATTCAAAATATGAGCAAGAGGAACAACGAAGGCAAATGGCAAATGGCAAAATGAAACTATAAATGGAGTGAGAAGGATGGGTACAAGCACAAGGGCAGAGGAAAGTGGCGCGGAGGCTTCTAGGAAGCGCAGTATGGTGCCGAATATAAGTGTTGGGTCTACGCCCTTCACTTTGTGGCTAGACTTGCCTTAAGAATTGAATATTATGGTCAGTGTTGTAGCAAGATATTCACTTCCTATTTGACATGGTTGGTTCCGTGATTGCACTTACCACAGGCCACACAAGTGAATGCAGCATAATTCCTCCATAAATTTGTGTTGAATTCTTGTTGACTCTTGGCTTTGATTAAAAGAAAATAGTTAATTCGTATATTGGGAACACACCTGCCTGATGCACTGGCCGTTTGCCTGAGATCATAAAGCAGAGAAGGAACAAAATATACACCAACCTGACTCCAGGATATTTTGGATTACATTCAAACGTACTGAGATGCACCTTAGGGCAAAATGGATAGCCTTATAGTTGTGGTAGTGCTTGTCTATTAAACCTGCTAGCACACGTGCCCACCGCACGTTCTGAAGGCCGTCTGCAGATTATTAGGAGATTCAGTTGAAGACCACCAGCAGAAGGGCACACATCACTAAAAACGTACCTTCTTTGAAAATGTTTTCGTTACTTTGTGTGAATACTTGTTTCAGAAGTGAATCATGACCTGAACCAATAAGAACATCACTTTGGCAAGATGACAGTTTGGTGGCCAAAGCAACGCCGTTCAAGCTTGCAACGCTAAGTGAACTAGCCAATGCTGGTCTGTCTTCACTGCACGACTGGTGCCAAGAGATAAGTGGTTGGCAGAACAAGATAAGCTTGTGAAATACAATAGAATAATGTTTACTTTTTCAGGCGAAACAGCTTGCATTCGTGTGACTTGGCTTCTATCCACAGCCGACAACGTGACCAAATCAGCTATGTTTTGTTCTATGGTGCCTACGAGGGATTGTGCCCTTTCAGTTCTAAATGAGTGCGCCTTCAGTGCCAACAGCCACGCTAGTTCCCTGTTCAATCCATAAAATAAATAAATTTTATGAGAACAAACATTGAATTTCATATAACTTATTATGGTCAAATGCTGCTTACCTAATCTCAGGAAGAGGGTTGGCAAGGAAAACCAGTGCCGTTCCTTCCAACTTTTCGACCGGAAATGAGGGGGGATCTTCTTCCGCTGCGTTATTAGTCTATTGTGGAATAAAAGATTATAAAAAAAAAAGAAAGAGATGAGACAAACAGGGGTATTGTACCAAAACAGATGGATAAGTTAGAAGCTTTTGATGTCTTTTAGACAAACGAAGTCGGTCGTCTTGGTATCTGCTGCATCTTTCTACCAAACCAATCAACTGTGTCACCACATACCGGAGATTAGCAACATATAATCAGAAAGGGAAAGTAATGAGAGGCCACCTTGCAAAGAGTGCTCTTGATAAGCTCAGGAAAAGCGTCTGGTATTGTTGTGGCCAACTTGCACATCTCAATGATGGCAGGTGCTCGGGATTGGGGTAAGTACTCGAGCAAATGGTGGTACAACACACCATACGCCTCTCTACTCACCACTAGGAAGGAATAATATTTAGAAAAGAAAAATTGGTTATAAATCAATATATTAGCCTGAGAGATACCTTTGTCTAAGTGGATACTGAATTTGCATAGCAATTGAAGAAAATCTTGAAGTGGCATCTCGTGAGGTAAAGCTCTCCTAACGCTTGATAGAGCTACATGCAGCACTGCTATGTGAGCTAGTTTCTCCCTACTTACAACTTCTGCAAGGTTGCAAGTAGTCAGTAATATCCATCTACTCTCATACAAGAGGTGAGAACAGAGGGTAGACAGGCCGACAGTCTTGCGCAACACAATGTTCAAAATTTTTTCTGGGTCTTCGCATATCTTTGATGGTCTAAAGTCAAGTGGGAGGGCGTATAAGAGAGGAGTAGGCAAGCAAACCATGTATAATCTTATTATAGTATCTGGAGTCATTGTGCAGTAGCACGCCGTATTGGGCGTTCAAATCTACAAACAGTCGATCCAATGCTAGCCCAGTACCTGTTTTTTTTTGTGTGTTTGTCATTTGTATTTTAGCAGGAAATTTATTATCAGAAGACCGATTGGCCATACCCATGATAAGCTCTTTTAGAGCCTGTGGCTGAGGTTGATCATTTTGAGAGGTACTGATTACGTGAAGGTTGAGCGCTTGTCTGCGCCGGTTAGTACCAACAAGGCCTCGCAGCTGAGCTTTGGGGTTGCACTTCAGCGTGCTTAGCGTTATACTCAGATCTATTGTATCAGAACAGAATGTACCCATGGGTGGGGGAATTAATAGTTGTTGGGTTCTACTCTGATTAGACATCTAGTTGTTCAACCAAATTATATAGAATAAGTGTACCTCGATCGAAAGGACTAGATAATGGGTCCAGAGATGCATGAACATGAAGTCTATCCATGATGGTGTTAAAAGCCAGAAGACCCACCACTTGTTTTCTGTAAATATCTTTGTTAATCAGGAGCCACTAGATCTTGATAGTGAAACTTAGTGTAAGTTGCTTTGAGGAGAAGGCATATACTCAGGTGATTTGTCCTTGAGCAGTTCAAGGATAATACTGTGGGTGGCTAGGTCGAACTTGGCCAAAGATATGAGGCTAATCAAATCGGCAACAGTCTCGATACTCTCTTCACCTATGGACCAAATAATTTGTTTATCCTTCTTCTTCGCAGAAGGTGCACCAGAACTATGATCGAAGACTCCAAAGAGCCGATCAGCTAACGCAACACACTCATCACCAAAATCCTTGTCTAAGCTGCCTCTGGCCTTTAGTTGAGCTACCAGCAAGTTGTAAATACATTCCAAAGCCACACCACGAAGTCTCGAGTCCTGCAGACCCCAATGAACAGGGATGAGGATATAGTCCAAGATTCAGCTATTACAATTAAATGGGAGAATATGTGCCTTAAGGGCCCTGAAGAGAAGCTCGCGTAGGTCAGGCGCATTACTGTAGAAATCTTTGGCTTCTCCTGCACACAGCAATCCAGTGAGAAGGGGATAGAAAGCCTGTCAACAAATTGAAGTTAGAAGAGAAAATTTGTTGCACGTTAATAAAGTAATGGTACAAACCGTTTCTCTGCCTTTAGTCTTCTTCTTCCCAAACTGGGCTTGTATGTGGTCATAGAAGTCTCCTAGGAGTATGTGCCACTCGGTGAGTTGGGAACGCAGTTCGTCTTTTCTACAAGCAGCAGCAGAAGTTGCTGGCATAAGCATAGTACCCTATCCACAACAATCGTGAAATCAGTAAAACATATTATAAAGGATGATGCAACAACTGTGCATTAGAAAAGATGGACTTTACCAGCATTTCGGCAAGTGCGTTCTGGAGATCTTGAAGCCGCTTTGCCTTTGGGTCAAAATACTCAGCTTTCAGAGCAGCAACAAAGCGACGAGCAGCGTGCAGCCCTTCACTTGTATTAACCTGCCACCACTCACACACCATGAGTAACTTGGGAAGACGATGGAAAAAAGATATCTTTGGGAAAGCTGCACT
Organism: Acanthamoeba divionensis; assembly: GCA_000826405.1. NCBI lineage: Eukaryota > Discosea > Longamoebia > Acanthamoebidae > Acanthamoeba > Acanthamoeba divionensis. The sequence goes on along the minus strand of CDFI01101320.1, from coordinate 9,779 downwards.
CAATTCAGAGAAAAAGTAACACATTAAACACAGAAACTCCAGGCAGTTAGGGAATATACATTGGGAAATGCATAGTGCAGGCCTTGGGAAACGGCAATGACTAAAGAAAAGTCCTTTCCTGAGATGGTGCCTGATGAGCCTGTCACTAATGGGCGCAGCAGAGACATCAGCCGATTTGCAATTGAGTCAAACCTAGATTATTCCAATCCAATGTTTAGCGAAAGCATTAAAAAAGGGTTATATATAGAGAAGAGAATGAAGATTAGTTGTAACCTAAATGTGGCTAGTTGTCCTAAGATTTGAGCATATAGATCAAACAGATAGAGCTTGCTTGCCAGGGTCTCATCCTCCCGTGCCTTAGACTTCTCTCTCACTAATGTTCTTTGGTCACACAGAATCAGCAACCGGTCGAAGATATAAATAGAAATATATATATAAAAAGAGGAAACAAATGAAATGTAAAGAACACCCACTTGTGTTCTTCAAAGTAGTCAAAGCATATGCGTTCTATTTGATCCGCCACAACAGACTCTATGGGATTAGTGCTGTAATCCCAGCTGTGGGGCAGTACCGCCAGAATAAATCTGCAGTAGACGTAATGTACCGCCAGCTGTACCACCAGAAACGATAAGTCAGTCATAGTGAAATATCAGAGCGATTTCATGAAATAGAAAGAACTTTGGGGGAGGTTAACGTTTTTCCGTTCTTCAAAGGCAGAGGTGAGGTTCTGATGCTGAGGTTTGGGGACCTCGCGCAGCCACTCTCCAGGGACCTCGGCGCGTTTGTTGAGTCTGGCCTCTCGCCAATAGAGTAGGCCTTGTTGGTAGGCAGCAAAACACCAACATTTGAACACACATTTGGGGGGGGGGTCAAAGAAATACGAGAGAGAGAATGAGGCCCACCCATTTTTACAAACAGAATTATTGCATAGCTTGAGGGTCTAACCGTTGAGGAGTGGACTAAGGAAACGCGCAGCCAGGGTCGTGCAGGCTCTCTGAATGTTCGCCAACACAGGCTCGTCATCTGCGTTGAATTGTTCGTAGACGGGCCAGCGGCTGTTGGGATCAGCGAAGGAAGGCTGTAACAGCTTGTTATCCAGGTAGACATCGAGGCGGCGACACAGAGAAGCCGGTCCAGGCAGACAACGCAAAGTAGAATGTTCAGGAGAAGCAGCTCCATCACCAGCAGCACCATCCGCGCCGGCTTTGTGCATACTTAAATCTATGTTTAATCTGTTTGCTATTTATATTTTCTCTTCCTTTGTCAGTTCTCAAAATAAAAGACGTCTTCACAGGCAGGCAATTTTGTGGTTAATTAATTAGGTGAGCTTCTCTTTTGATTTTCATTCGCTATTCTCCTTTTGATTTTTGATTTGAATGGTGAATAATCAAAAATCAATTGGACAATCAGTTTTGGTGCTCAGTTGTTCACTGGAAACACATTGAGGGGCATTTTTCTACAGTAGAAAAAGTTGATCCATACAGTGCGATTCATTCAAATCCTCACATAAAAAAAAGTTTACTCTGATGACATCAGCAATCCAGAAAGTAGGTTGAAATCTCATAGAAATTAGGGTTAATATCAATTGTTTTTCATTGGTTGATCGGTTGTTTTTCATTGGCCTAAAAATATATCTGAAGGCCTTTTGTATTTAATTGTTAAAAAAACGTAACTCAGGGTCAGCAGGTGTACCAAATTAGGATTGTGACACATTGCCAGGCCATATTGCTGATCTCATCTCGGTTTGGCGCGCACAACAAAAGGTTTGGTGGCCAAAATTTCCTTCCAAGGCCAAATTGCGGATGCCAGCATTGACAATTTACAATGCGGAGCAACACAAATTCTTAGTTCAAACAAATTTCACTCCGACCTCATCAATAGACATGTAGATATAAAAGAAATGACCAATCGATTATTTACCTGACTTGCAGGGCGTCAAGGATTGTTACAAGAGTAAAGCATTGCAAGAAGAGATGATTAATTTATTAAAGCAAGAAGTTGGCAGCTTATTGCTTTTAGAAAATGTTCCTCATCTTCATCTGATTTATCTTGTGATGAAGAAAAGGAAGAGGAGGAGGAAGAAGAAGATGAGAGTGAAAGTAAAAATCAATATAATTTTCACAGTGGCTATTCTACACCTGTGCGTCAATGAATAAAGTACTAATGTTAATAATTTGTGAACAGTTAAACCCTAACTGCCTTCTTAACCTTACTGTAACCCATAACCCTATTTGCTACGAGATTTCAATCAGCTTTCCTTTCGCTGACATCATCAGAGTGAGTTGTTTTTTATCCAAGGATTTGAATAAATTGCACTGTATGAGAATGTAAAAATATATATGCTACTGTGCCAACGTGGGCTGAGAGGAAATTGTTCCAATTTAGCATATAGTGAGTGTATTCAAATCCTTGGTTCAAACCCCTTTCACTTCGCCGACATCGGTACAGTGTAAGGTTTGTGACACATAGACAAATTTAGGCCATATTGCTGATCTCAGCAGAGTGAAAAAAAGCATAACTAAGGATTTGAATACATCTCACTGTGCTGGTTAATGAAACTCCGTAGAAAGTGTGAAGTTATTTGGTAAAAAGCGCAGCTATTTTGTATTCGCCAAACTATTTAAAATACTCCCTGTGCCCAAGAGCAATGTTCAAGAACAATAAATCTCACTGTAACTGATTGTGGCGCTGGTTAACATTGATGTTACGTTTATTGTACTGAGATTAAAGGCAATTTTATAACAAAATAGATTTCGATAGGTGCATCAGGAAACCGAAGCAAAGGAAGCCCGGAAAAGAAAGTATTTCTGCCGTGTACACAATATCATCAGGTGCCATGAATCACTCTGCACACACCTTCTTCATATACCATTGGATGAACTTGTCCACTCCTGCCTGTGTGAACCAAAACCTCTTTTGAGACCAACATTCTTATGCATTTTAAAAATGATGATTTCTCCAGACATACCTCTTTCTTTTCTGAGAAAATGCCAGGTGTGTGTCTCGAACTGTTAATCCCCAATTGGTTCCACTCACAAAGGGCCCAGTCTTGCTCAGATGTGAGTTTCCACAAAGGTAACATCCTGTCCAGCTGGTAGTGCACACCTGCCACAAATATGAGGCCATCAGATGGGCTGACGCCCTCCACACCACGAACAAGTTAAACAATAATGTAACCGACCTTCTTTGGCGTCCTTATTGACAAGCCACCACACCCTTACTTTTGTCTCTTGGGTTCCTGATGGAGTCAGCCTGAATTTTCAGATTGAATTGTTGAATGTAAGTGTAAAAGTTACCGAGAAAACAAACTGAATTGAAAGAGGCGATCCTGATCAGGAGGATTAATTCACCTTGCTGCCACAGCATGATCGCCACTGGCATGAATCCAAAAGTTAGGTAACGTATGAACACGCATGGAACCAACATCTCTGCCCCAATCAAATCTAATGTCAAACAATGTTTTAAATAGCCACCTGTGCTCTTGCAAATTCACCTGTCAGTAAAATTGCCAAGAAGAAGGTCGCACACAGGCTTTCCATCGATGCTCTCAGTGACAAATCCTTTTCTCAAAGGTGTCCTTGACGCCCTATACCAGCCTTGTTGTTCATCAAATTGAGAAAACATGCAGAATTACATGGTTTCACAGCAAGCCATGGTACCTGCACCAGGGAAAGAGCTGGAAGGCGTGCATTGAGTGTTGAGACCCATTTCTCTCCAAATTGTTGTCTTTTCCTCCATGTACTTTTCAATTTCTTCCCTCTGTGGAAAATCAGGATCGGTTTGCCTTGAATAGCTGCCATCATCATTTTTTACATAGATAAATGCCTGAAATTGTACGAACATATTGGCGGGCTTCCAAAAAAAGGATGCTTGAAATGAAAGGAAGGTGTTTTTGACTCACTGTGTCATAGTTTGCTTTTATATATTCAGGGTGTCCCACAAAGCAATGGTAACAATCACTATTATGGAGGTAGAGCTTTAGATCAAACAATCAATCAACATACCCAAAATATTGGCCTAGAAAAGATTGTGCTGTTTAAAAAAAACCGGTTATTTTCATAAACAAGCTTCCAATTCGCCTTGACAGTGTAGTCCGCAACATGTGCAATCTTTGCTTTCTCAAACATATGAGGTTTAATCTGCAACAACAATGAAGTTCCATTCAGATCTAGTTACAGAAAGAAGCAATTAAGAGTACCTCAGGGCTTATGTAAGACCTTGCTTCCTCAAAATCAGGAGGATTATCTGACAGAGATGTCCAAATGAGCCCATCAACCTGTTTGCATTGTCTTCAGCTGTCTTATAAGACAAAAAAATGCTTCTAGGTAGGTGAACTTGTCATGTCCACAAACAAACCTCCTCAACTTTCGCCTTAAGGAGAGACCATTCTTCTTTTCTGAAATTATCTTGGTCCATCCATTTGGCCTTCAGAAGACGCCCTGACAATAAAGAGAAGGGGAATGAGAGATGCATGATCATCATTATGCATGTGATCTAAAAAGAAGTTATTTGAAATTTCAATTACCATCTGAGGCATACGTCCATTGATGGTACGGGCACACTAAACGAGTTGAACGGCCCTCCTGTCAGGGGACCATAAATCTTAAAGCATTTACAAGTTGCTCCAAAGTTGTTGCAATATTTGTTTTTTTTACCTCTTTTAGACATATTCTAGAGCCCCTGTGGCGGCACATATTATATAAGGCATTAACCTTACCGTCCTCTCCTAGAAACGTCGAACAATTAATAATAATAATTGGTACAAAAACCTCTACATGTAGGATTATTACCACGTATTATGATTACAGAATCATTATCTACATCATAGGTGAAATAGTCTCCTACATTTGGTATTTGGAGCGAAAAACCTGCAAAAAGCCAGGAACTCTTCCACACTTTATCAACATCCTAGAAACATTCACTGTGAGTGTGGATACACAAAAGAGCGATTTAAAAAAAGTGGTACCATCTTGTAGACAGATGGGGAAGTGTAGTAGGCACGTTGGAGATGAAGTCCTGGTTTATACTGTCCCAACAGCCCCTGCAAGAACGATCTAGAAACGTTACGAAACTGTGTTAGTGCACTACACTTGTTGTACATCTTTTTGGGCCCCCCCATGGTGCGTTGACAAAGCTTACTGCTCATGTAGATCGTTGGCAGGGTCCTTGTCAGTGCATCTCATTTGTTGTGAATTGTGGTTCACAACAAAGGATGGCTCTTGTTGCTGAAAAATACATGGATAGCAGAATGAGCAAGGTGATTTTCTGAGAGGTTGGGGGGGGGGTACCTTAGCCAATTCCTGATAGGTGCTCATGCTGCTGAGCTTTCTCCTGGCGAAGTTACCACAAATTATGTACTTCTGAGGTCCACTTGCCAAGGGCTTTCTCAACGATGAAGAGAGCTTTTGTGTTGCCCAAAAAAGTTTTTAGAGATATTAATTAGGAGCAACAAAAACCGGCATGCCTACCCTAGAAAAAGACATGTTGTTGCAGCAAGAAAGATTTTAAAAGTCTTCAGTGAGAGAGTTGATGGATTGAATTTGTCTTGTGTCTCAAGTTGACAGGGCTCACACTACACACAAGAGCAAAAGGTTGGCCCAGACTTCCCAAGCAGTCAGCTTCGTGAAATGGCGCCTTGGCGACATTTTTTGGAGGTCATGCCTCATGCCCTGATTGGGTTATTTTTCTAACCCGCCGGCTTTCTTAGTTTCCTTTGATTCTAAAGGATTGTCGACATTATCTGATGGTGCACTGGAAAAATCCGCGAAGAAGAAAAAGAAGGAAAAGAGTGTGAGTTCTCTCTTAAGTGGGGGGGGGGAAGCCACGCAATAGGGGGGGGGGATAACTTGCACTGGCAAATAGCAAAAAGAAGCACCCCTGAAATTAGCTGAGCTGCCATTAACAATAACTTTTACTTGGCTGGACCCATCATCACCAATTACTAAAACCAACGATCCTATGTTAACTGAAGAAAATGAGGTAGGTTCTTTTGCCATGCACTGTTGAAACCTTTTATCCCCTCAATGCATTGTTTCATCAGCCAAAACCTTATATGTGATAGGCAGCGTTAACGCGCAGGCATAGCATGTCAGTGCCTGCCTTGAGTCAAAGCACGCCCTCAATGACCATGCGCGCCTCTGGCGCACTTGCCCTCTCGTCAGCGCTAGGCAGTAGCGGTAATGTCGCCCCGAAATCACGACGGCAAGAAGAATTTGCCCAAATCTTTGATCTTACCGATGAAGTACTTGATGGTATGCTTGTCCCCCCCCCCACACACAAGAAATACAATGTAGTATTGAGGAAAAGCAACTGTTAGATTTGAACCATAAACTTCTGTGTGAGTTCTTCCTAGGAGAAATGCCATTCCTTAATCTTTTTGTTTGAAAACGCAGACTATTCCTGTGCCTACCAGGGGGATACACTCTTGTATCATGGCAGGATGTACATAACACGGCGCTATGTTTGCTTCCACTCCCAGATATTCAAAAAAACCATCGTAAGTGCTTCCTTTCTTTGCAGGTTAATCAGGTCACCGTAAGATCTTGTTCATCTTGTGCAGTGTCAGTGAAACTGCTGCCTCAAATTGAGTTTGTAATGAAGCAGCGCTCTAGTTTAAACTTACTCTTATTGTTTTGTTCGATTACATAGAAAATTTTGGATTTCAGAGACACAGTGGACATACGACGTCGCAACACAGCTATTGTGTTTCCCAATGCGATTGAAATTCAGACAAAAAAGGGGCGTAAGGTAAGCTACTCCTTAGCTTCAGCTTTGACATGGAGTATGGGGATTTGCTTGAGTATTAAATCGGGATGGGGGGGGGGGAAGACATCAACACATGCACTTTATTCCGCAAGGACGCTCTTACATTGAATTTCTCTTCAACAGTATTTCTTTTCTTCGTTTATGTACCGCGATCAAGCCTTCAAGCTCCTATGCGATCTTCGCGAAGGTTGAATTCCAGTACTCTTTCTTTTCGTGTTTTGTGCTCTGTTAATTAAAACAATTACTCAAACTCATTGTGAATTTTATAATTTTCCCCACAGAGGCGCTGAAAAGACAGACAACACACAGAGAAGCTAGGCAACGAAGAGAAGAAAAGGAGAGAGAAAAGGAGAGAGAAAGAGAGGCGTCAATTGTTTCTTCTGAATCTGAAGGTAACCGAATACTAAGTGTTTGAGTTCCTTTCTTGATTTACTTAAATTTGTTGAACAAAATTGCTAGATGATAGAGAGGAAACTGAACAAGGGTCAGAGTCTGAAGATGAGCAATGCGATCCAGAGGAGCTTCAACAATCAGGCACCCCTCGCAGGTATTGCTCTCCAATTTCATTGATAATAACATCGGAGTGCTAATTATCTCTTTCCTCCAGTATTTCTCCTGAATCTATAATCACAGTGAAAACGCCCGAAGAACCCAGTAGAGACGGTATTTTATCTTGACGATCAATATTTTATAAAATTCCTGTCAAAGAAACCACTAATTCAGATGCATTATATCGCAAAGCAACGGTCAGCCAAAATGCAGTTTCGCCCACTCAGCAAATGGTTCAAGCTTGCAAAATACCACAAAGGTGGGTACACTACTACTTTGCCGAGTTTGTGTTTGTAAGATTTTACATCTCGCCTTACCAAATGTCCCTTTATTCTTTTGACAAAAGGACTGGAACTCTGTTTGGGAATTCACCCCCACAAGCACCACCTTTGCCTCTGGGATACAACATCCCTGGTATACGTTCGTTATCACACAATCTTTCTCAAAATGTAAATGGTTGGTAACCGTACCCAAACAATTCAGCACAAGATCTGCTTAACAATTTACTCTATTACCCCTAATTGTTGTCGGCAATAACAGACTTGTTTCAATCTGTCTATGCACCTATTAATAAGCTGCTTGTTGACGACGGCAGTATTGATCAACAGTTACTCGATAAACATCCGAAGGACGTTGAACTACAAGATATGTCAAAAGCGTTAGCAGAGAAAGAAAAGGTGATCAATCTCTCAGAATCTCACACTGTGTTTGACACCCTTTTGCCTAACACTTTTTGAACAACAGGAAAAAGAGGTACAAAAAGAAACGGAAATTGATAAAAAAGGAGAGCAATTATCTTTGGAAAAGGGCGTGGAGGAAATTGAGAAAAATAAGGACACGGAGAAAGAAAGGGAACGACCTGTTGTTGACGAGAAGGCAGAGGGAGACAAAGATAAAATTTCAGAGAAAGTCCAATCAAAGATTGACGAAAAGGCTATTGGTGAGAGCGAAACTAAGCCAGAAAAAGAAAAAGAAGGTTTGTATTATGATGATCCTTGCTCTGTACCACCACAAACAGTTGAATAATTTAATACTATTATTTGAAGACAAGCCTGTGGAGTCACTTTCAGCGCCAGTCGTAGAAAATTGTGCCCACATGGTTCCCATTGAAGCAATACAGGTAATAACCAAGCTTCATTCTTCAATATATCTTTGCAAGTGTTTATTTAGCTTTTTTTACATGGCCAAAAAAAGGGGAAGGTTATGGTCAATACAGTGCTCCCCATTAAAGTTGCGGACTTTTTTCACGAGTTCATTGACGACAAGGCTAACCCAAACAGCATAACTTTCTGGTAGGTCTGTCACTTCAATCTGGCTTTTTTGAAGATCTATTGATTACTGTTTTCAGGAATGAAACCCACGAGGAATTAGGTTACACAGAGTTGTCCACTTCACCGTGGCAGCTGAGATCGGAAAGCTGCTGCCTGACCCGTACAGTTTCCTTCCGGGTTCCTCTCACACATCCCTTGGGACCAAAGAGTACTCGTGTCTCTCAAGAACAGCGCCTCCAATATAAAAATAAAGAGTACTGCATTCTTCCCTATTATGATATTCCTTTCTTTTCTCCTCTTTAATAATTCTCTCTTTTAGTACACTTCTTTTGGAAACCACATCTCTATCTTTGGATGTGCCATATGGGGATACCTTTGCAACTGAAGCACGATGGCTCATAGTTGGGCTACCCACCAACAAGAACAAGCCCGCGTCAAGGCTTACTATTACAGTAGAAGTCAAATTCACCAAATCGTTTTGGCTTAAAAGTACTTCTCTCTCCTTCTATGCATCTTTCAACTGTGCTGGTCACTCGAACTTAGATCTTGTAATTGCAGGTGTTGTCGAGAAAAGTGCTTTGGATGGCATAACATCATATTTTCCTTTTTGGAGTGAACGTGCACTTAAACATATTACCCAGAAGGATGCCAAACGCACAGCAGCTCCCGCCATTAAAAAGGCAAGGACTAAAGCTTCGGCGGCAGCAGCAACAAGGTAATTTTCTTTTCTCTCTTTCCACCATACTCTCTGCGAGCATTAGCATGGATGAAACTTTATGCTTTGATATGGACACAGGACGTCAAAGCGATCAGCGCCGGGCGAAAAATCTACCAAACCTCGCAAAATTGTGCCACGAAGTTTGCTGCCGCAACCAGACTCGCCCAATGCCTCTCCCTCCAAGGTACCTCGCTCACATCAAACCTACTAACAGGTTATATATCAAAAAATAGATATATAACTTGTAACTAACCGGCTTCCTCGGTCCCATCTTTATTGGTATCACTTGGAATGGAGCACTTGTTCTCAATATCAAATATTTTCAAGTACCACAGTAACATTACATCTATTTTCAGAATGCACGTTGGGTGCCAAGTCATCCACATTTCCTTCAGGACTCGAGCTACAGATTTGTATGTTTAAATATACATACATACATACATACATACATACATACATACATACATACATACATA
>CDFI01101315.1:0-10449 GCA_000826405.1 Acanthamoeba divionensis | reverse complement strand
ATCCTCCCTGCTACATTTGCTTGTAATCCTTTTTTCAGGGATACACTTATAATCGCTTTGCTCTTTCAAGCTTTCTCTGTGCTCCTGTTTCTTTTGTCCTGTGCCCATGGCTCCAGCTGGGAGGACTCTTTTGTGACAATTCCAAACCGTGCAAGGGCATATGAGCACCTGGCGTACTACACATCATCACCTCACGTGGCAGGTAACTACCAAAAGACTGACCCTAATAGAAAGAGTGAGACACAACAGGTTTTTCCTTTGGGGGGGGGGGCAAGGGAGGTATAGTTTATCTATTTCACTGTGTTGCCAGCCAGAGGAGTAAAAGGAACTCTTGTTTTTGTATTTTAATTGTCTGTTTGCAATCAACCAGGAACAATCGAAGACTATGAGACTGCGCTGTACACAAAGCGCAAGTTTGAAGAATTTGGGCTCTCAGCACACTTGGACACTGTGGACACTTTGCTCACTTGGCCTTTGTCCCGTCACGTTGAGATTGTGGACCCACCTGCCTCCAGGTTCTCTTCCTCGATAGAGGACAAATAAGGAGTGCATACAGCAGAGAGGTGAGAGATTTGTGAATTGACCGTTCTCGATCGCTTATCTGCTCTTCTCAAAAAGATTTAAGGCAGGTCTGCAAGAAGATGCTGTGAGCGTAGACCCCACAACTTCAGACTCGCGCATTGTTCCCACCTTCAATGCATACTCGCCTTCTGCTGATGTTACTGCTGACGTGGTCTATGTTAATTATGGTGGCATCGAGGATTATCAAGCTCTGGAATCACTTGGTGTAACTGTTACAGGAAAGATCGTCATCGCCAGGTATCATTATTTGTCCCAGTAAACAGGAAAATGCCATGAAAATGAAGCTGTGATTGTTTGTACAGGTATGGAGGAATATTCAGAGGAACAAAAGCAATGATAGCACAGGAGAAGGGGGCAGTTGGTATTCTCATATACAGTGACCCTCAAGATGATGGGTAAGCTTGATTGCTACTCCCCATGTGTTATTTTGCGTCTTTCAACACTTCCATATAACTTAATCTGGCATAGTTACATCAAAGGATTGACCTATCCTGAAGGTCCTTGGAGAACTGAGACCTCTGTGCAAAGGTAACTTTTTTAACTATCTCAACTTTTCCTTAGAATGGCACTTGAATTTGCTTTCTTTTTACATCAGGGGAAGTGCCCAATTCATCTCCATTTGCCCTGGTGACCCCAGAAGAGATATATGTGTGGAAGATAAGACTGGCTTCAACTATACCCAAGTGATTCCAAAGATTCCTGTGCAGCCAATCTCTTGGGTACAGCTCTGACAATGTGTTGTTTTTATGAACAAAAGAAAGGATTGTCACATTTTAATCTTTGCATTTCGTAATTAATTTATGCCATGAAAGGGTGACGCCTTTCCCTTTCTGGCTGGCTTGAGAGGCCACGTTGCTCCTGACAAATTCCAGGGAGGCCTCAACTTCACTTATCATGTAGGCATGTGTTCTATCCAAATTTCACATTTCTCTGTTGCATTATATTATCTGTGCTCTTGCATTAATACGTTGGTACATACAGGTCCCGGTCCCGTAGTGGCGCATATCAAGTTGGAGATGGAATTCAAAGTTGCTCCTATATGGAATGTAATTGCTACCATTCCTGCTGATCCAGAAAGGTCTGTCCTTTATTATATCCATTATAAAATAATGAACAATGTTCTTTCCTTGAGTACTAATCTTCTGCTGGTTCAGCCCTGAAAAAGATAAGATTCTGTTGATGGGAAATCACAGGTGAGTATCTCCTCTGGTCTTTTGCTTTTCCTTTACACTGACACTGGGTTTTTTCAAATTATACCAGGGATGCTTGGACATTTGGTGCTGTAGATCCAAACTCTGGAACAGCAGCTTTACTTGAAATTGCTAGAGGCTACGGTCTCCTTTTAAAACAAGTAATTGTCACACTCCATAGTAGAGGCCCGTTTCTAAACCACTCACGTTTATATATATAAATTGTTTTAAGGGATGGAAACCAAAGAGAACGATTATGCTGTGCAGTTGGGACGGCGAAGAATATGGTAAGCATGATCCATAGTTGCTAATTATGAGCAAGTTTTAAACCCTGCTCTCTACAATAAAGGTTTGCTAGGATCAACTGCATTTGCTGAGGCCAACGCTGAAAAGTTCATCAATTCTGCGTATGATTTGTTCTCATCAGTCATATTCTAACGCTGGGGTCAGTCGTGTTAACATGATTTTTGTATACATTCGCAGGGTGGCATACATAAATGTGGATGTTGGTGTCTCTGGTTCCCTATTTTCAGCTTCCTCCACACCATCCCTTGCCCCCTTTCTCATAAATGCAACACGCTCTGTCATAGACCCCGATACCAAGAAATCCTTATATGAGTAATAGCCCAATCTAGATTGGTTAATTCATTTTATTCTTTCCTGTTATTCCTACTACAGCAATTCCACTGATCAAACAAACTCAGTATTTGGAATAAGGATGTTGATGTTCTAGGGTCTGGATCTGACTACACGGCATATTTGGATCACTTGGGAATTGCTTCTATGGATTTCGGATTCCATGGCTCATATGGGTATTTCCACACTCACTAACCTTTTTTCTTATAACAAATGAAATATTGTCTAATGGCATTCGTTTCTTTTCTTACTTCTAGTGTGTACCACAGCGCTTACGATTCTCAACACTGGATGAATGATTTTGGAGCACCCACTTATGAGTATTTTGTTCTCCTGGGTAAGATCCGTTAGATTCCTTCGGCTTGTGAACATTGTGCACAAGAATGAGTTCCTAACAACAACATTTTTTATAACAGCACAACTGTGGGGCACCATTGGAATTCGTCTTGCTGACGCACAAGTGCTACCTTACAATTACACAAACTATGCGGTGCATCTTCAGCAGTTCATATCAGAGACACATAAATTGCTGGAACAGCAGAATGGCACTACCTATGTCGATCTATCTTCAATCAAAGATGCAGTCAGCATTTTCACAAGCGTTGCCCAAATGCAGGAGAGTGCCATGATAACAGATGGTACTGCCCTGCCTCTATAAATACTCTCAGTGAATGGTTCAATGGTAACAACACAAAAACCAAAACAGTGGCCAATGCTAATGACAAGCTTATGAAGACTGAAAGGGAATTTTTGGGTCCTGGGCTGCCACAGCGTCCTTACTATCAACATGTCATTCAAGCACCAGGTCCCCCTTACCTTATCCAGCTGGCCTCCTTCCTTCTCCTAACAGCATATCTCAAATTCAATTGAAGCTCTGTTGTGTTGCTTACTCTCCCCCCCGCCCTCCAACTCCAAAAAGGTTTGTACCTGGGCTATGGGGCAGACACCTTTCCTGGTGTGAAGCAGTCCATCAGGGACAAGGACTGGAGGCAAGCCCAGCAGCAGGCGACCATCCTGGCCTCCCGAATTGAGGCTGCTGCCAAGACTCTCAGCAGTGCCTTCCTATAGTAATAATAATAATAACAACAACAACAACAACAATTGAAGAGAAGTGTGTCCACCTCTCATTCAGTGATGGGATGGTTGACGTTGCTACTTGCAGATATCCAACTTTTACTTTTTTTCTGTTTTATTTTTGTTTATTTCTGTGTCACAACATGGCATGTCTTTTGATTGCAAAGAAAATGAAACAACACAACAACCACCACCACACAAAAACTCAATCCCAGAACAATTAATGTAATGTAAATGCTATTTGATGTTTGTTCAAACATCACAAGTAGTTGCTGTCTCATTGTAAGGTGGGAATGTTGGGTTCCGCCAATGGGAGATTTCCCGGAAACATTTTCTATTTATTTATTGGCGGACGTCGGAACTTTTTCCACTGTGCAGGTACCTGCACTGATATCAGTGCATTCACTTCAAGCAAGCAAAACCACAACAAAGCAGCAAAGCAAAGAAGCAAATGGATACTCGTGCCTCTTGCAGAAGGAGAAGAGAAGTGATTCTTTCTCACTTGGAGCTCACCAACGAAAAGTGCACGCTTCAAAAACAATCAACAGTACTCCCCCCCTCCCCCACAACAACAGATCTTGTCGTTGCATCCATGATGCTCATTTTTATTATATTCACTGGCTTAGGCGGCCAGAGCACAAACACCATTAGAGGAAGGCTTGATTCAAGTGTGTCATGGAGGTGCAAAGGTAGATCTGGAGGTGAGAAGAGACGGCAGTGGTGTGGCACTCATAACCATCAACAACCCACCAGTCAACTCGCTCAGTGGCGCTGTCAGGGAGGGTCTCATCAGGTTCCCAATCTTTCTGTTCCCTTCTTGCTCCTTGCTTCGTGTTTTCTGTCAGTTCTTATTATTTCTCTTCAGGTTGACGAAGCAAGCCTTGGATGATGACGATGTGGAAATACTCATCATCACGGGATCTAATGAGAAGTTTGTAGCTGGTGCAGAGATAACAGAAATACAAGGAATGCTGCCAATTGCAAACCAGCTTGAGGGTAGTGCTTTGTGCTTTGCTTTTGACTGACCACATGTAACTGTCTGTATAACACATTTAATTTGCCTTCTCTGTTACACAGAACCTGAGTTTCCTTTCTTGCTAAGAGAACATGAGTGGCTCAACGGGCTAGAGGCACAAAATAAACCTGTGATAGGTACATGCCACTCCTTTTACTTGTAGTAAATGAAGGACCACAGTTAACAAACATAAAGAGTAAAAGTTATATTAATCAATTCTTTTGCTTGAATTCAGCGGCTATTGATAGCTTCGCCTTAGGAGGTGGCCTTGAATTGGCAATGGGCTGCCACGTGCGTGTTTGTACTGAAAGGTATAAACCTATCTTGTAAACAAGACATGTAACTCGAATAGCAAGGTATAGCATAGCTAATACTATCTTCATTTATCAATAACAGGACCAGGTTGGGATTGCCTGAGCTGGCACTAGGCATACTGCCAGCATTAGGCGGAACGCAGAGGCTTCCTCGTTTGGTAGGAGTAAAGAATGCTGTCAAAATGATGCTGGTAACTTTCTTACCTTTTATTTGGCACGTGTACAAGAGATTTCATGTTCATTATAATATGTTTCTTTCTCTCACACCCAACTACATAGACTTCTCGCCCTATAAAAGCTGCAGAAGCACATAAGCTCGGGTTGGTTGATGAAGTCACTCCTAATGATCAGCAAAAGCTCATTGAAGCTAGTGTGAAGGTACCTACGCTCGAGACCGTAAACATAAGAAATACAATTTAACCTTCATATTGCTTACAGTTGGGTCGAGAAATAATAAATGGTGTAAGGCCCATAAAGAGGGCACTGTACTATAACGACCGTTTAGAATCTCGTGACGAAGCCAAACAAATCATTGAGGAGGTATTATCCACCCCTTTGCTTGCTCTCTGTGTCTCATTTTTTACATGTTCATTTATCCACACATTAAGGCCTACCGCGCCCAGCAAAGAATATGGCCTTCTCATGGAGTGGTGCACCCTTTTGCAACTCTAGATGCTATTCTTGCAGGTGCGATTTCAGTAAATTTGACAAATTTCAACAAATCGATTAATTTTGTGTTTTCTTATTATTTAATATAGGTGTGTTGACGGATGGAATAAATGGCATTATAGAAGAGAGACGCGCATTTATTCGCTGCCTGAAGAGCCCTGCTGCTGATGCCTTAACACATGCTTTCTTTGCTGAAAGAAAGACTGTACAGGTAAATATACCATACAATCCTTTAAAGATTAATTACGTTATTCACATATATGAAATATCTCTAGATCCCTGGTGTGACTGATAGAGGCCTTAAACCCCGTCCCATTCGAACAGGTGATTGACTTAGACCTTGAGTTATTGTTAGCCTTTGACTAATTTCATGTGTTTATATATTTAGTGGGAGTAATTGGTGGTGGTCTGATGGGTTCTGGAATAGCCACAGCTCTTCTTATGAGCGGTATTGCCGTGGTCATCAAAGAGATCAACAGCAAGTTCTTGGATAATGCAGTTGCCATTATCAATGGTACAAGACGTGGCAATGAATCAGATTGATACTCTTGTATATTTAACTCTTTCTTTAATTTTTAAAGGAAACTTGGACAGAGCTTTAGAAAAAGGTCGGCTAAACCAAAATCAAAGAACCAAGGTATCAATAAATGTTTTTTTTTACAAAAAGTCATCGGTGCTGATATTATAATGATGCTATTGGTTTTGTAACAGCTAGCTTCCATGGTTACGCCAACCCTGACCTTTGAGCCTTTAAGCAAAGTAGATTTGGTTGTTGAGGTACGACTATAGCTGAAACTTATTTTTCTACATTTTAATGCTTATATGCCACGGTCCACTAGGCTGTTATTGAAAATCTGAGGCTGAAGCAAGACATCTTTAAAGAACTGGAGAGAGCTTGTCGACCCGATTGCATACTGGCCACAAACACGTCCACTATTCCTATTGATCAAATTGCTTCTGCCACTAAATCACAAGATCGCATTATTGGCATCCATTTCTTCAGGTGAGATAGGCAACACTAAGATTGAGAAGCAACGATACTTTTGATCTTGTAAACTCATACAGTTCTCTCTGATGTCAATAACAGTCCAGCACAAGTGATGCCTTTGGTAGAGGTTATTCGTACGCGCGAGGTCTCAGCGCAGGCCATTGTCGACACTCTGGGCCTTGTCCGTTCTCTCAATAAGACTCCAATTATCGTTGGGAACTGCCCAGGCTTCACTGTCAACAGAATTTTCTTCCCATTTTTCCAGGTTTGTCTGTATTTGTGAGCATGGTGTTGGCCATCTAATTTATTGGTCTATTTTTTATTTTTTAGGCAGCAGCATTTCTTGTTGACTGCGGTGTCAGCCCGTATCATCTGGACAAGATTTTGATGAACTTTGGACTTCCCATGGGGGCTTTTAGACTGGGCGACCTAGTGGGAATTGATGTGGGCAACTTCACAAATATCACTTATGAAAAAGCTTTCACAGAACGAAACTACAAATCACAGCTGAATAGCTTGCTAATTGAAAATAAGAGATTGGGTAGGTAATTGTGCTATTATCAATTTCTCCCTTTCCTACTCAATTTCTCCACTCACTATACTTTAGGCCAGAAGACAAGCAAAGGCTGGTATGCTCACTCAAAAGGCAAGGCTTCTGAGGACCCCCAAGGCATCGAGCCCATTCTCGCACAGTCACGAAAGGCATCAGGGCTCGCAGCATTAGGTTTAATTTTATTTCCCTTTGTTCATCCCATCAAGCAGTCACTAACTGGTCTGCATAAATCTTTAGGAAGGCTTTTCACTGACGAGGAGATTGTTGAGATTTGTCTCTTCCCTGTTGTCAATGAGTGTTGTAGGGTTTTAGAAGAAAACATGGTAATCAGAGCCTCCGACATTGATGTGGGCTCTATTTATGGTTACAGCTTCCCGCGCTATAGGTAATCATGTCACAAACCTTCCACGGTCAGAGTAGAAATATCGAAGGTTAACCAAATTGTTAACCTCAGAGGAGGAGTTTTGAAATGGGCAGACACCATAGGCAGCAACTATATAAGAGATCGCCTGGCCTCATGGGACCGCGAGTTTGGTGGCGTTATCAATTCTCGCTTTTTCTCTCCATCGCAATTTCTTGCCCAAAGGGCTGATCAAAGAGAACAGTTGGTAAGTGTTGTACCAAATGTTCAGCTTACTGTTCTAGTGTTGTAAGTCCTGCTACAAAAGGTTCTCACATTTACTTCATTATTCATTATTTAAGTCTACAGTTTCGCCTCGTTTGATGAAGCCTATTGGCTCTCCTCGTGATGTTGTTATTGTTAGTACTGCACGTACTCCTATTGGAAAAGCCAAAAGGTACAAAGGAACTTCACCATTCCCTCCTCAATGTTAAATATTTTGTATTAATACTGTATTAACAAACCTTTCATATTATAGAGGATTGCTGAAAAATACAACTGCTGATGATTTGTTAGCCACAGTGCTAGGGGCGCTTAATCAACGCATGAGCTCCCATGGCATTAGCCCTCACAGGTATCCTTCTGTCCTGCTCTAACGAAGAGATTTGAATGATTCTTATTTAATTCTTAGTGTTGGAGACATTGTTGTGGGCTCTATTGCGGGAACTATTGAGCAAATCCGTGTGGGAGCATTGCTTGCAGGATTCCCTGAAACTGTGCCCATTAAGAAAGTAGATCGTTTATGCTCCTCTGGTAAACACATTTCTCTTGCAGAGACTCTTTCTTTGGGTTTACAATTTTAACAGGTACTAAGCTGTCTGTATTGTGTATGTCTATTAGGTCTTCAAGCCGTGACTGACGTTGCTAGTGCCATTATGGTTGGCCAGTATGATATTGGAATTGCTGCAGGTGTTGAAAGCATGTCCACAATGGTAAGAAAAGAAAAATAGTATGCTAGCTCAGGACAATGTGCACAAGTCAATTGCATTATTTCATTTATTCTTATTTGTTCTATTCCTTTGTGATCGTGCAGTCACGCATAGTCACTCCTCGTAACCCAAAGGTTGCTGGAAAACCTCTGCTCGAAAGGTAACATCTCTAAATTCATGTTACACACTTAGAAATCGTTTTGACAATTTATATTGCAGCGTGTACTCTACGATGGGAGAGACTTCAGAAAATGTAGCTCAGAAGTACAACATCACAAGGCAACAGCAAGACCAGGTTGCCTTTTTGGTAATCTATTACTCCCTTTGGCTGCAACAGATCTGATGACTACGTGATTGATTCTCTTCTTTGAATTGAATCATTTATCAACAGTCTCAAGAGAGAGCAGCTCAGGCAGCGTCCACAGGCAAGTTTGCAGAAGAGATAGTGCCTGTGTCCGTGGTAGAAACTGAGAAGGCCTCCAAGCAAGTAGTATTTGACCAGGACGAAGGAATTAGGCCCACCACCCTGCAAGCCCTCTCTAAACTAAAACCAGTGTTTAAACAGTAACTGTCCCTTCCTTTCCACTAAACAGACCAATTCTTTACTTAAATGCCTTCAATTTTCATAATAAGGAATGGCACCAGTACAGCTGGCAATTCATCACAGGTACTTCACCTCTCCCAAAGTTGTGATTGACATGAGAGATTACGAGCGATTCTTGATATGAAGCTAACATCTTTACTTACTCTTAAATAGGTGTCTGATGGAGCAAGTGCTGTACTCTTAATGACTCGTTCCACAGCTCAAGGTACAAATGCAGTGTTTGCTGATATGTTGCGTCGGTCTGACTAAGAGTATCTCCATTTCTGAACTAAGCATTCGGTTGGGAAATATTGGGCGTTGTGCGTTCGTTCGCCTTCGTTGGATGCGACCCTGCAGTAATGGTATATCTAGCTGTATACACATACACAAGCTGCTTGTGAGAGTTATCTGATCTTACGTGAATCACCTAACAACAGGGCATAGGGCCAGCGTTGGCAATTCCCAAAGCTGTAGAAAAGGCTGGGCTCTCTGTCGCTGACATCAACCTCTTTGAAATTAATGAGGTAATGTTAATATGTGACCACGTTCATTTGAATCAGTACTGATCACACACCACACACACACACACACACGGCTTAGGCGTTTGCTTCCCAGTATTATTACTGCTTAGATAACTTGGGAATATCTCAAGATAAGGTTAATGTCAACGGAGGCGCTATTGCCCTTGGCCGTATGTGCTTTCTCTTTCTTTGCCACTGTTAGTTATCTGTTGGTCTGAGTTTGTTCTCTACTTTTTTTAGATCCTTTGGGCTGCACTGGGGCACGTCTAACAACGACCCTCCTGCACGAAATGCGCAGACGCAATGCGCGCTATGGAGTCGTCTCCATGTGTGTCGGCACCGGTACACACCACCTTTCCTCATATACATATATATACATATATTCCCTTCTGGCTGTCTTTGCCTTCTCGCCCACAGTCACACCAAAACATATTACCAACCATCCTATATGGCTATCGCCTATATTCTCCCCAAAAAAAATCAAAGCTCTCCACTCTCTCCTAGAGCCCAAGGCTTATATGGCTAACCACACATCTCTTCTCTTCTCTCTCTGCAGGAATGGGTGCTGCTTGTGTGTTTGAAAGATGCTAAGGGGTACACACTTGGAAGGAAGCGTGCTTCCACAGATTGTAATTTCTCCGCCTTCTGTGTGCAGATGCACTCATGCATCATGATGACGATATCACTCTGTGCCCTGTGATACAACATCAACCACAGAGAACACAGAAACTATAAATTTCATTTGTTTGTTTTTGTTACAGAAGAGTGAGGGACCATATTTTTTGTATTCTCTGAATACAAAAGGGGCACTTCCTTCTCCTTGTCTTGACCATCGACACAGAGCAGCTGTGACAGACAGCGTGTCTGCACGGGAGCAGTATCACTTCAACGGATGAAGCATAACATATCACACAGAGCTCCTCGGCACCTAGTAGCCACATGAGTATGTTAGTTTCTCTCTGCTCTCTCAACACACACACACACACACACACACA
>CDFI01101308.1:0-18702 GCA_000826405.1 Acanthamoeba divionensis | reverse complement strand
AGAGAGAGAGAGAGAGAGAGAGAGTACTCTGTAAGTGTGCCACAAAAAATAGTTATTTACTTAGAAGGGGTGAGGTAGAGGGGACCTCTTCTGATTCCTGTTGCTGCTGCTAACATTATCCTCATCTGGAAGTCCAATCATCGCCGCTAGAACACCAGCGCTGATATCCCCGTAGAAACGCATTGTATCTCTTCCAAGGCCGACCCTGAAAAGGTTAAGTATGAACTTATATACATATGTATTAATTATGCTCAAGTTGGAACAGGGCTGAGCTACCTTGAAGCCTTCTTTGTATGTTGTGAGTCTCCTTCTGACTCGTCTCCATGACTGCTTATACTGGGGCTGGGCACAGCTTGAGCGGATCCTCTTCCCAAGTGTTCATAAAATCTTAAAGTATTTCGTTTTGAATCCTTTCTTCCCTTTACTTTCCCTTCAACGTGCTTGTTACTTGGGTAATTGCTATCTCCCTCACCCTCCTCCTCCTGTGTATCCGTGTCTTCTTCTCTATGCACATGTGAACGTGCTGAATCATCTTCACGTTCCTGGATATCCTCTTCCTTCTTCTCTTCAGGACATTGGATATCTCTTGCTATCTCTTCCTCCTTCATTGGATCTTTAGTCTCCCCTGTCTCTTCTTGAGAGCTCTTAGTAAAATTGACAAGGAAACCATGACTCAGTTGCTCATAGAAGATCATCGTTCCTCCTTTTCCTTTGTCTGTCACCGTCCCCTTAGTGGTATCCTTTCGTTCTGATGTTTTGCAGTCTTCGACATCCCAAGAGACTTTCAACCTATTAACCACGCTGTGACCTTCTGAGGATACACTTTTTTCTTCCTCCCAATCTCTATTTACTTTTCCTTGATTATCCCTCTCAAAAGCTTGCCGTAACATCTTGACCCTACCCAAGTCCAGGCCCTTGGAAGCAGTGATATTGTCAAGAGGACTGGTTTCTTCAGATTCTGAATCATCATTCCCTTCTTCCACTTCACTCATTTCTTCATGTTGTCCATTGTCTGCTGAACTCTCTGAGTTGTGCTTTCCTTCTGAATCACCTTGTTTGGGAGCACCATCCTCTTCGTTTTGTTTCTTTTCTTTTTTCACCAGCGTTTTAGTTCCATATCTTCTTATTATCAATCCTGTGCTCTTGTTTTTAAGGTCAACAGGAATTGACTTCTAAACAAAGGCAAAGGAGAGTTATCAATCATTAAGGTTAGTCGCCTGCTGTCATCTTTGAAAAGGATTAAAGAACATACAAACCTCTTCTTTCTTGGTTGGAGATGCAGAGGTGCTCTGCTTGGTGAGAACACCGGCCATCTTTTGAGGACTCCTTCTCAAGAATGGTATTTTGTTTCTGGGGCTTTTCATTCCTTCCTCTTCCGTCTGCTCCTTCTCCTTCTCCTTCTTCATGTTATGCTCTCTAACTTTTGTACTGTCACCCTCATATAATTGCTCTGTACCAAAAACAGTGTCCAGCTCTTCTGTTTCATTATTCAACTCTTTCTTGCATTCTGGGTTCAGGTAGAGTGTTAGCTGTGCCAAGGGTCTGATTAGAGGAAAGGGGTGATAACCTGTTTGAAAGGAAACAAGTCGAGTGGCTTTATCGTCTTCCGTGTCTTCACTAACCTTCACTGACACCTTTCTCTTCTCCCTTCCATCTCCTTCCCATCTTGTTTTGGGATCCATCTCCTTATCTTGCATTGTTCTTTCAAACAAGTTGATTATGGGCAGTTTCTCTTCATTTTCTTTGAGCCTCCTGGGAGTTATTGACTTTGAGGTGGAGTGTGATGACAAGTCCAATTCTTTTTCCTCTTCTCTTATCTTCATTTTGAGATGATCCCTGACTCCTCTACTGGATTTCACTTTTCTCAAGTTCCTTAGAAAGGGGGCAGGATTCTTCTTCTCTTTGGTGGGGGTGTTCTGGGAGTTAAGGATGGATAAAGAAGACAGAGGAGTCTTCGATCCATGCCCACGCATCATTTGGATGGTTGAACCAGCAGGTACCCCCCTAAGCACTGCCCTGCTCTTGCTTGACCTGGGACTCACACTCCCATCTGTAGCTCCACTGGTCTCTCTTTCACTTTGCAGGTTTTCAGCCATACTTTGTGGTTTTGCTACATAGATTGATTCTTATTGTCCTAGCTGTCCCTTAAGTTCAAACATCATACTCCCTCGTATGACCGGAGAGACTCAGGTGGTAGATACATTAACAAAGCTGTTCAAAAGGTGAAAAAAAGAGAGTTTCTTAACTTCCAATCTTATTTCATAGAGAAGAAAAGCTACGAGATGGAGAGAGCTTACTGCAAAATGGGTCTCAGTTGTCCTCTCTAGCACATTTGAAGAGGAAGGCCTTCAAATTTGCAGTTGTTGACGTCTCTTTCTCCTGCCCTAGAGAAAGAGAAAGAGAGCAGAGAGCAGACACAGAGAGAATCTATGGGCAATTAATTGTATCTTTTTTACTTAAAAACTTAAGGATTATCCACATCCACCAATTTGCTGCTATTTCTGGTTTTCAGAGAGGCTGTTGTTGCTGTTGTTCTTGTGGCTTGCACTGTTGTTTGTGTCTGCTCTTTCCTTTATCAGTTTATTGACCGCGGTGTTCATGGCCTCCAGTTCTTCAGGGCTGGCTTTACCAACAGCTTTCCACCTGACAAGCCCGTTGCTATCACACAAGAAGGCGTAGGCACAAAATCTATTGTTGATGCCAAGATTGAACCTAATCTTCTTGGCCTGTATGATGCCATTGTAGTACAGCACATTGCTCCACCTGCGCTTTTCTATTGTTTTCCTTTGGAAGAAGCGAAACAAACCTCCCAGAGGCCAATATCCAATTTGCATTACCAGCTCTAACTGTAAAGTAAATTATAAAGGAGGAGATAATTAACCATTATTCCCTCTCTTCGTTCTCTCTGCTCTCTGCTCTCTCTCTCTCTCTCTTTTGTGTGTGTGTGTGTGTGTGTGTGTGTGTGTGTGTGTCACTTACCTCAAACACTTTGAGTTGAGGAAACATTTTTTCAAATGGTACTCTCCAAGAGTCAAGCATAGGCACAGAAAACATACGTTTGCATGTGACCAGCACCAGAGTGGGGGAACAACCATTAAATTCATCTTCTATGTTTACCTAAGATAACAAGAACATATCTAATTAGACTTGGAAGAGAGAGAGAGAGAGAGCTAAAAATCAAAGGTAAGGGTGGAAGTTCTTCATTACCTTGCTGCCAAATGGCATATAGGTCTTGAGCGAGCGACTAGGAATTGGGAACTTGAAGGCGTCTTCTTTCTTTATTACCTTGGGCAATGCAAGGAAGAATTTGCCATCTCTATTCTTTGCAAGCTCGTTGACATCTCCCCAGTAACCCTTATCAAGCTCCTCCTTGCTGAAGGCAGAATCAAAAAGCATAAGACAGGGGGCAAATGCCAAACTAGAGGTTAAGAAACAAGTGTGGTGGTAGGGAGAGGGTGTCATTTGGGTCAAGTGCGCGTACAGGGACAGTTCAGAGGGAGTCTTGGCAATGTCTTTAAATCTTTGGAGTATGCCCCAGTGTGCCCTCCGCTTGAATATGGAATCATTCATGATTCCATGTGGCAGCCCAATGACATTCGTACTTGTACGCCATGGCCCACGTTCGTCGAAGCAAAGTGCTCCTAATTGTGGGGGGGGGCAGTAGGAACTGAGAAATCGTTCAAAATAGAAGGAAGGAAGGAATTGGCCTGAACAATGGAATTGACAGAGACATTAGGAGTCCAAAGCACTAATTCCTCTAAAAACATCAAAGATAATGAATGTACCTTGGGTTCTGGCACCATGAAACGCAGCTCTCTGCAAAACGGCGCTTTGTGGGGCAAACAGGGGCAGAGACAGGGAAGAGCTTTTGCGCCCAAGACCAAAGGCAGGCGTTCTTCCCCTTGTGGCAACTGATGCTGCAAGAGAGTGATTCATTTGTTGTTGGAAAGAGTGACGACTGTAGACTTTCACATTTATTTTTTTCGTAACTGCAAAATTGAAGCAAAACAGGAAGGGGTGATTGCAGCATGCGTATGGGCAAGTCAAGTGGAAACCAACAGATTGTATCTCAATACGAAGTAACACATTGCCTAAGTGCACCTCTTCCAGTGAAGCATAGCTCCTTTGGCACCTCAGAAGGGCCAGCAAAAGAGACCCTTGCCTTATTATGGGTCTCAACTTGAAAGAAGTGAGACTTGTATTTGCTTTAAAAAAAATTTGTACAAAATAAAAGAGGAAGGGTGACGGCAGCATGTGTAAGGTCGGGAATCGGCAGGTCGGATAGCTTTTATAGTTTTACGAGGTAACACATTGCTAAGAGCACCACTTCCAGTCTGTAGAGGCACACTTTATGCCTTTTAGAGGGCCTCCTGGACTGGCCTTATCCCTATTTTGGGTCTCAATAAGAAAAAAGTGAGACCAAGAAGTTTGGCTGACTTGTGAAAACACAATTCTTGTAACATTCGATTGGCATACAATTAATTGGCTAAATTAAAATGTTCTGGTTAGAAATGTTAAAAATTTATCCTATTCGTGAACTTTTGGTCAATGAAACATTGGGATTGATTTAGACTTTCAACCAACCACAAACAACATCACAGGAAGTTACAGTTCACCAAGTTTGACATTACTTCCTTCATTCAGAAACACCAACAAAAAAAAGAAGTTTAAGTGGGAGGATGACTGTAGCATGTGTAAGATTAGAGACTAGCATTGCGAAGTAACACATTACTTGGGGCATCACTTCCACTTTCAAAGCCTGGTGCTTAATGCCTCGATAAAGAGCCACTACACAAGACATTTGCCATATTTTGGTTCTCAATAAGAAAAAAGTAAAACTTTAACTAAATTTACAGAAATTTTCACTCACAAGTTTTTTTCACAATATAAAAAAAAACTGTTGTGTTTAACATTTTACAATTATATTCCAATTTACATGTAAACTTTAATAAGTCAATGTGCTGCACTGGTCAAGGAAATGAAGGTGTTGTTCCCAGAACCAAAGGAGGAGTGCTGAGTGGAGTGTCCAAGAGAGCACCACTGTTGTCTCTTGTGTGGGTGAATCGCAATTCGTAGCCATATGAAGAAGTAGAAGAAGAAGGAGAAGAAGCTTGCCAGGGAGGAGAGACTGAGAAGGCTGTGGGAGACATGCCCAGTGCTTCATTTGTATTTACATAGCAGGAGCTGCTGTTTGGGCTGTCTGAAGGTGATAACAGGGATGGTGGACAAGAAGGAGAAGAGCCAAGAAGTGGTATAGATCTTCTTGATGGCTCACTGGTATTGTTGTTTTGGATGGGTTGTTCTTTTGAGCCACTGGGAAAGGGGCTCTTTGCCTCTATCTCAGTGGAGTGGTTGAGAGCAACAGAAGTGTGTTGTGGGTCTGCAGGTTCGTGGTCTTCAAGTGGCACATACTTGGGCGGTTTATAGGAAGAAGTGTGGGTGTCTTGGTCTTTGGGTGGTAATGAAAGGAGGTGAACAGCACAAAAAAAATACAAACACAGAAGAGTTAACCAGACATGTGGCCACACAGAAGAAAAAAGATGGGGGGAGCAATAGTTCAAAACAAAGTAGTAGTACCTGGGTTGTAGTGTTGTTGTGGGGGATCAGCACAACACATCAACTTGGTGAGATGCATTCCCATATCGAATACAATATATTTGTGTATGCAAGCAATACAGGGGTCAACGAAAAAGATGAAACAAGAAAGGGAACGTTGCAAGCACTGAGTTCAATTTCAGTGCTTTCTTGTCTG
Source organism: Acanthamoeba divionensis (assembly GCA_000826405.1). Taxonomy (NCBI): domain Eukaryota; phylum Discosea; order Longamoebia; family Acanthamoebidae; genus Acanthamoeba; species Acanthamoeba divionensis. The sequence continues at coordinate 12,950 of CDFI01101308.1, read as the reverse complement.
TTGCTTCAGTTTGTTGCTGTAAGCCACACAACTGCAGGCAAACCCACTGTCCAATGGAAAATCAAAAAAAATAGATGCATTCTATTGGATGTCCGCATTATATATGAAATTTCATACAAACTCTCCAATCAGAATGATTATTAAAATATTTATTATTCCTGACAGCCACACGTGAAGTATACTCCAGTCGAGAATGCATTCCTCAACCAAAATTTTCAGGTGTACACCTTTTTGAAGCTGCAGATCTCTATTTTAGTTTAATTGATAGAAAATAAAGACCAAGTTGGAGGTATCTTGACTTGGCTCAGCCCTTCTCTCTGACTGGAAGGTTGTCACTTGTTCTTCTTCTGGCCACCCTTCTCTCTGGCCTCTTCCTTGTGATATTTTCTGACCAGCCTAGCCCAATTCAAGTGGTAGAAACATGCAATGAGTCGTATGAATGGCCACGTCACTATCTCAAGCACCACCCTCGCCACACTGTCAGGAGGGGAAAAGCCATTTGTAGAAATTCCTGTCCAACATAGAAATAGTGAAGTGAGCAGACTGTAAATCCTTGATGAAGAAACTTCTCTCTATGGGTGTCTTTTTTTTGTTTTTTTGTTTTAATGCTGTCTCCATTTGTGCCATCTTACTGGAGTGACTTGCATTCTTTTTCTTCTCCTTTTCTCTTTAACCACTCTTCTCTCTTGTTACACAGCTCCTCTCTCTCTCTCTCTTCTTCAAATTTTCTATCAATTGCCATTTTTGTTGTTGTTGACCACTTTGAAAATCAATCAGCGCAGGAATTGCTGTCTTGTTCTTTCACTAGAAGATAATTGATGCCCGAAAATAAATTCAGTTTTTGATTGTTTTAAGGGAATGAAAATCAAAGGACCACCATCCCTTTTGGGGGCCTCGGGTCGCTTAGATGTGGAGAGTGATCAATTGCCCCAAAAAAAGGAACGAACGAAAAAAGCACGTTTTAGTGATCACTCAGTGCTTTCATTGCAGAGCTGCAGAGGAGAGATAACAGAAGGAGCTTCACGCCTTTTTGATCACCACCAAAACGACACATCCCCACAAAATGAGAAATAAAAACAAACAAAGGCCAGTTTGTTAGAAACCAAAAGGCCAAAAGGCCACTCAACTACTGTGCAACAAACAAACACACACAGCAAAAAACAAACTCTCTGTAAAGATGCAGGCAGACTACCTTGTCAATGAGAAACAGCAGTGGTACGCCTCTCTCACTTCTCATCCTTTGAGGGCATCAGTTAATCATGATGCTCGTTGTGCAGGGACATGATGATTGCATATCTGGACTTCTTCTCCGTAGTAACTGAGGAGAGCAAAAGTTGGATGGATGTAAATACAACCAAGACGTACCAGATACCACCATCTGCTGCCTCTTCTTGCTCTCAAGCTTTGGTGCCTCGCCCAAGCTACAACTGCTCAAAACGGCCAAACAGAAGGAGCGATGCACTTGTACCCCTTCAGTCCAAACCCAATCTAGATGTCAAAGAAATTGAAGGCTTCCCTGTACTGCTGCACGCCAACTCTTTCCTAGCCCAATACGTTAGGCACCACTTCAAGCTGTGCCAAAGGAAAGAACGACGACACATCAGCTGCTGCAAGGCGAGACGGTGGCCCACAGTGATCTCGAGAGACAAAGAGGAAAGCAAGAGGGACTGCTTCATGAAGCAGGAGGAGGAGGGTCTAGTGCAGAAAGCAACACTTGCCCCTCCATCAAATTCCCAGTGTACAAATAATAGAGCTGAGGGGAAAATAAATTCCAAGTGATCAAGAGACACACATTGTCTGTGGTGTGTGGGTAAAAACCGAGTGATCACCAAACGATTGCTTTCCTTCACAGGAATCACAAAAATTTCATGTAAATTCGGTGATCACAATCAAAAGCAATGTTACGTAATTTTTGTGATTTTGGCTGGCCTGATCAACCAATTCCGCCCCCCCCCCAAGCAGCAAGAGATAGAGGTGGAGTGGGAAGGTGCGTACCCAACACTTCGCCATCGAAATTGCCAAAGAGGCCAAAGCGCCACCGGATCAGTCCCGCCACTATGCCTCTGGCGACATCGTCTGCTGTTACAACCCCACCACTCTCAGATATGATCTTGGCCACAGGGGGCTTGATTTTGTTCTCCTCTCTGAACATGGGCGTGTCCGTGTCTGGAGGGTAGCTGTGGGAGTGAGAAAAGAAAGTTGTGTTGATTGTGAGAAAGGCGAAGTGTGCACAAGCTTTGTTTTGGTGTACTTCTGGGCTTGCTGCGTACCACACGGATACCCAGATGTTGTAAGGCAGCAGTTCTTGATACATCACTTCAGCAAAGCCTTTCAGAGCCCACTTTGTCGGGGCATAGGCAGAATAGCCAAAGGTGCCGCTCAGGCCCGCCATAGAGCCTATAAGTATGATTCTACCATCTTTGCGCTGCTTCCTATGATAAGAATGTTAGAGAGAACAAAGATTCAGTGTGATGTATCTTCGGGCTGAGACTGATGTGGTGGTTGAGAACGATGTACATCTCAGGGAGGACTGCTTTGACGCAAGACACAGTGCCCAGATAATTGATTTCCATCAGTCTGCGAAAATCACTGACGTCCAGATCATCAAAGTAAGTTGGCCTCGTCGCTCTGTTGTATGAAGACAACGTCAGGAAGAAGAAGAAGTAGCAACATATTGATTGCGTGTTGTGTGAGTACGAGAATCTGCTGAACGAACGCATGCCGTTCCTGATTTCTGTGTAATGAGAGCATGCACAATTCCCAATGTTACATACTGCATCAGGAGTTGCATGCTTTCATTACTTAGTGTCATGAAGCATTACCCAGCACTTGTGATTAGTACATCGACTGCTCCATGAGCGTCAATATGTTTCCTGATCGCTGACTGAGTCTGGACATCGTTGGAGACATCTACAGATAGGAAGTGCACAAACTGGTTTTTGGGATCCCTGCGGGCAGCCTTTATCTCCTCAGCAGCTTCCATCAAACTGATAAACATAAAAACTCAATTGCAGGTTGTTGTAAGATCACTTAAGAGAGGGGATGCAGTACGTAGATTCTGTACGGGCAAGAATGGTGATGTTTGCTCCAATCTTTGCCAACATAACAGCTGCAGATTTGCCAATGCCGCTGCTGCCTCCTGTGACACGACAGTGTATGAGGTCGATGGCTCACAAAAAAATCTTATCCCCCAGAGGATTTCATCTGCCAAGAATAATAAAGATTTACACAAATTTGTTACCTGTAATCAAAACGTGTTTGCCAGCAGGATCATATTTGGCAGGTGCTGTGGCGTAATGCAGGAGCACGATGAATAAGGACAAGAACGCAAGGATGAGAAGAATCCAGAGAATCATCTTGAAGCAGTGTTGTGTGGCCCACACTGTCTCTGTTGGGGGGGATGTTGTCCTTAAAACAGACAAAAAAAAAATAAGACACAGTCATTTCTACTTTTTGTTGTTGAACCAACCAGCCAAAAGCAAAGCAAAACTTTTGTTGAAAGTTTCCTTGCTGATTCCCAAGAAAGCAAAGTGCTAAAGAACACAAAAAACAACCAACCACACTAACACCAACTTTTGATGTCTGCAAGTCCTCAAGGTAGATCACACGTCAACACTGTTGTTGTTGGGTATGGCTTTGCTGGGAAGAAATTCCATTGCCCTTTGGTGAGAGCCACCAGCAGTCTTGTTCTTTATGGCGTTGTGGCAAGGGGCCAAGACGCTCAGCAGCAAGCACAACAAGATAACGAAGAGGGAGGACCACTGAAGATCTTCAATGATTTGGAGGAGGCTCTAACTGATGTGGAAGTGGATTTGATCGTTCTTGCCACACCTTCTTCAACACACGCGAGCATGGCCATTGCAGCCTTGCAAGGTTGGGATCTTCTCCCCAAATCTAAATCTCACACTGTAATTACTCACAGTTTTTTTTTTGCGCTGTGCACAGCTAAGAAACACGTGATCACAGATAAGGGTATGCCATCTCCTTCTCTTGAGTCAAGTCAGAGATTGCCAATTTGGCAAACAAAAAAGAATCTTTATATTGATTGCCTTCTCTTGTTCTTGGCGTTGTGGTGTTTTTTTTTTTTGATTCACACACAAGCCATGTGCCTCACCTTGGAGGAGTGTGACCAAATGATAAACGCTGCCAAAGAAAACAATCGGTACCTTGGCGTATTCCAGAACAGAAGGTATGTTCAGCTCTCAGGCGTTAACATAACTGATGTGGTGTTGTGTGCGTGAGAGAGCCGAGAGATGGTTAGCCAGGCATGATAACTGGTGTGTAGTGTGTATGTGTGTATGTGTGTAGCGATGTAGCGATGTAAGTGTGTACGTGTGTAGTGTGTGAGAGATGAGATGAGAGGAGAGATGATGTTCCATTTGCCTGTATCAGGTGAATACTAAAGAGATAAACAGAAAGAGAAGAATAGAAATGCCAAGAGAGTGAGTTTATATTCAAAACAACGCTCAGATGGCGTTTTTCTTTCTTTCTTTCTTTCTTTCTTTTTCTTTGCAATGATGGTTTCTAGGTGGGACTCCGACTTTTTGACTGTGCAAAAGGTGATCTCGGAGGGATTACTGGGCGGCGAAGTCAGATGGATAGAAATGGCTTACCAAAAGGTATGGTATCAATTTACCCTTTACTTTGTAATCATTTGTGTGTATAAATCAGAGATGTGATGGATGGCTCATTCTCTCTCTCTCTCGCAACTTAATTTCCAATTCATTTCATGAACCTCCTTTGAACCTCCTTCTAATTCTTCTTCAAAAGTATGGAAAGAGCTCTCGTAAGTGGAAGGATGTGGCACCTGAGAAGGGTGGAGGTCGCTATTGGGATCTCGGACCACACCTTGTCGACCAGTTGCTTCTCCTCTTTGATGGCAAGAAGGTGAAGTCTGTGTATTCCAGGATGCACTTTGATCATCGCCCTGTCTCTGATGTGGACACTCATGCACTCCTCATTGTTGGCTTTGATGGTAAGTTTAGTTTACAAACAGGAGCAGCAGATAATGACATTCTTCTTTCTTCTTTCTTCTTCTTCTAAGGCTCTGTTCTCTTTTTCTTTCCTCTCAAAGATGGATGCTCTGGCGTTCTCGATATGTCCTCGACGGCGGCCATTTACAAGCCTCGCTTTTACGTCGTTGGCAATGAAGCAACATTTGAGAAACGTGGAGTTGATCCACAAGAAGAAGAACTGCTAACATCTGGCAGTTTGCCTCATGATGGGCTAGCTGAAAAGGAGGAAACGTATGGAAAGGTCAAGGTTGGATCAACAGGCGAAGAGAAAGTCATTGTTTCTTCAAAGGGCAGATGGCAGACATTGTATGAGAATGTGACAGGTGTCATTCTGAAGGGTGAGGAGCCCCTGATCAAGGTAGAGCAGGTACGAAGACAGATAGCAGTGCTGGAGGCTGGAATGATATCAGCAAGGACTGGCCAAGTTGTCGAGTGTGATGTTTAAAGAGACAGAGACAACAAGTTGTAAGGGAACTTAATTCTCAACGGGGTCATCTGACAATTGGTGTTTACAGGTTTAAGATCTTAATCTCTTCTTCTTCTTCTTCTTCTTTCAATTTCATCCTCTTTCTCTTCTATTCCTCTTCTCTTTGTCCTCTTCCAAATCTTACAGTGGATTGTTTGCTTCAGCTAAAGCAGTACATCTGTGATTCTCATGTTTTCTTCCTCCAAACGCTGCAGTCGATCTGTTGTGACCCCCACGTATTCTTCCTCTAAATCTTCAAATCGAATTGTGAGATCTTTGTTTTCTTTTTCAAAGCTGTTTTTTATTGTCGTTATGTTTAAACTGAATGCAACGAAACGAATTGACAGGCCTTTTACATGATCTGTCCACTCATGTCTTGGAACGGCCACAAAACATCCAGCACCAACAGCTGAGCTTTGCTTCTTGTCCAGCAAAACTTCTACCAGGTACAACTTTTGCTGGACAAATTTGTTCATGTTGTCAACTGGACTTTACACTTTCTCTTCTCGCAACAGGAGAGGGCGAAGGCTTGTTTTTACAAAAGGCATCCGGCTGCCCGGACTCGAACCAGGAACCAATAGATCTCTATATCACATGCTACAGTCTACTGCGCTACCAATTGCGCCACAGCCGGTGTTCTGCAACGAATTTGATGTTTCTTCTCAGAAATTTAAATTTATCTCAAAGGCTATAATTCTGACTTAATTCCGAATTCCGAATATTTCTAGACCTTTTCGGACCTCCAACCCAGAGACTGGATTGTTCATCTTTCTTGCATTCAAGATGAAAACGGGCAAGGGAGCAAGAAAGAAAGATAAGGCCCAGCAGCAATCTGTTCCTGCTGCACAACAAGAGCAGCTCTCGGAACCAAGTCCGAATGAGGAGAATAAAGCAGCTGCCCCCCAAAAGGAGGTGACACTTGCGCCGGTCCTTGTCCCAAAGACTCCACCCCCTCCAGGCCTCGCTGGTGAACTCACAAAAAAAGGTATTTCTGCCATCATCTTCCCTCCTTTAACACTTATTTGCGAAGTATGATGTTGCCTTATATTGTTGCATGCATGTAAAAGTGAAGATGCTCTTCTGCTTGTTTACGATTTATCATTCTTTATATTGTGTAGTATGGAGAGGGATTGAGCCACCACTCTGCGCAGAGGTGTTGAATGTTCTGGATGGCATGTCCTTTACCTACATGACGCCTGTGCAAGCAGCCACCATACCCTTGTTTCTTTCTCACAAAGACGTTGCCGTGGAGGTATCTTTCTGCTCTCTCTCTCTCTGGTGTGTGCGTAAGAGCAACGAGCACATATTTGAAGTATGAAATTCTCATCAACTGAGAGGTACATAGGCATGCACTGGTTCGGGCAAGACATTAGCTTTTCTGCTTCCCATCTTTGAAATATTGTCAAGGAGGGAATATACTTTAAAAAAGCATGAAGTTGGTGCTCTCATCCTCACTCCCACAAGGTAACTTACTTTCCTCGCTAAGTGATCCTATGAATCTATCTAACTCAAAATTTACTCCACACAGAGAGCTTGCAATACAGATCAACGAAGTGGCTAAGAACTTTGTGATGGCCATGAAAGGGCCTAATGGCAAGCCTAAATTTAGTCTTTTATTGCTAATAGGAGGCTCTGACATCTCACAGGGTACCATTGATTATCCTTCTTTCAATATGGTGTGATACTGATTGAATCAACACGATAACAGATGTCAAGCATTTTGACAATGAAGGAGGCTCAATAGTGATAGGCACTCCAGGACGTGTGGAGGAGATTATGAAGAAGCTTGAGAACAGATTTAATACCAAAGAACTTGAGGTTCTGGTAATGGATGAAGCAGATAGGTACGGTTTAGCTATCATGACCTCTAATCACTCAATCTTATTCGTTTGCATTATGATTAATCTGGTTTATTCTTCAACAAAGACTGTTGGAAATGGGTTTCCGCCCTAGCATCAACACCATCTTGAATAAAATTCCCAAACAGAGGAGAACCGTATGCTTCCCCTTCCTCTTAGGGTTTCATACGTTCCGCTTGTTAATATGAGGGGAGGTGTATGCCTTCTTCTTCTTCTTCTTCAGGGTCTGTTTTCGGCGACTCAAACAGAGGAAGTGGAACATCTGGCCCGTGCAGGTTTGAGAAACCCGGTCAGAGTTTCTGTTAAAGTGCAGAATAAAAACAATGATATGAAAAATCAGAAAATTCCAATCGCGTAAGCAACCTGTCTACTTCTCCTGCCTGCTCTTTCGTTGCAACGAGTTGGCATTTCACTCCCATTTGTTAATAATGTTTAATCCATTCTGTCTCGTCGTGTGCTGCAGGCTCAATAATTGGTTTATGATCTGTGAGAGCAACGAAAAAATGGCTCAGCTTGTACAGTTTATCGTGCAGCATCCCACTAAGAAGATGATTATTTATTTCCTCACATGTGCCTGTGTGGATTTTTTCTATAAGGTGTGCTTCTTCTGTATTGTAACGTTTGGCATGGCTGGATACAATAACCATGTTCTTTCATTCATTCAGGCCTTCACAGTGTTGAGAAGAGACAAGGTTATACCTGAAATTGGACTGTTTTCCTTGCACGGTAAAGTGCCACACGAGAAGCGTACTTCAGTGTTTAACAAGTTTCAATCAAGCAAGAAAGGATGCGCACTCCTAGCAACGGATCTTGCCGCCCGTGGTTTGGATGTGCCCGACGTAGACTGGATCATTCAGTACTCTCTCTGCTCTCGCTTCTCTCTGCTCTCTCTGCTCTCTGCTATCTCAATTGGCTCATTCATCTCTCTCTTTGCTTTGTTCTTGCAGGTATGATCCACCACAGGATCCCAATGCGTTTGTGCACCGAATTGGTAGAAGCGCACGGATGGGTAGAGAAGGAAACGCTCTTGCATTGATAATGCCCCACGAAAATGACAGCAACGCAGGTTATATTGGTAAGTACAGAAATAGCATGTGGTGCGTGCACAGCAAAGGTGATTTATTCATATATGTACATGGTCTTGTTGTTTTTTGTTTTTGTTTTTGTTCTGTTTTACCTCAGATTTCATGCAATTCAAGGGTGTGCCCTTCCAGGAGATGCAAAAGTATGATGAAGTAGCAGATATACTGCCAGTGATACGCAATGAAGCTGCAAAAGATAGAGAGCTCATGGACAAGGTGATCACACACACACACACAACAGACCACAGACCCTTTTCTCTCTTTTCTTTTTCTTTTTCTTTTTCACCTTTCCTCCAAACTAATTAAGTTTTTGGGGGACAGGGACGCATAGCGTTTGTTTCCTTTGTGCGTGGGTACAAGGAGCACTACTGCAAGTATATCTTTGTTACCAACCAGTTGGACTTTGGCAAGCTTGCCATGGCCTTTGCGTTGCTAAAGGTTAGGCCCCTCACATGTCTCTGAAGTGAATCTCTTTTTCTTCTTCTTCTCTGCTTTCTCATCTGTTCTCTTGGTTTCAATTCTTTCTCTCTTTTCAGCTGCCTTCTATGCCTGAACTAAGAGATAAGAGAGCCATCGTGAGTGGCTTTGAAGCAGTTGATATTGACTTGAACACAGTGCCATACGTGGAAAAGACAAAGGAGAAACAGAGACAGGCCAAGCTGTTGAGGCTCAAGCAGGAGGAAGAAGAGAAGAAGCAAGAGAAGAGGAAAGCCATGAAGAACTCTGTCTCCTGGAGCAGGAACATCACTAGACAGGAAAAGAGGCAAAAGAGGAAAGACCTGAAGCAACGCAAGAGAGATACGATCGCAGCGAAGCTCAATGCAGACGATGATGGAGAGGAAGACAGCGATGCGGAGACGTGGGCAGAGCTTGAAAGAGAAGCGAAAGAGGAGAAGCTCTTGAAGAAGCTGAAGAAGAGGAAGATCACAGAAGAACAATTCGAGGAACAGATCGGCGAGCATCTCTTGGAAGAAGATGTGGAGCAGGAAATGGAGGCACAGAACAAGGCAGCCACGGCCAAGGGCAAAGGCAACAGATCAAACAACAACAAGGCAAAGAAAAGGAAAAGAAGATAGAAACAAAAAAAAAGCGCCAGGTCTGATCAAAGAAAATCAATAAATGGATCTGATTTGTGATGCTACACATTTGGATTTGGGGATGATGATGATCCACAAATGAACTAAGAAGAACCCAGGTTCTTGCAAAGAAGGGGTATTAACATGTTGTCTATTCTGCGTTGTGTTCTGTAGGTATAATTTAACAAGAAGGGGGGGGGCAAGCAAATCTGTTTGTTAATCAATCATTCATTCATTTGAGCTTAGGGAACTGTCTGCCCAAGAAATAGCCACCCTGCAGAGATCTCCTCACGTTGCTCTCGAATTCATGTTGTCTATCAATCATAAGCTGCGCTGCTTCCTTGTTCAAAGGATCATCAGGGTTGGGTTCCTAATAATGGAGAAGGCAGTTAGAAAGATTCCAAACAAAAATACATGTATTAATCGAGATAAGGGGGGGGCAGGATGAAAACTAACCAAGAAAAGAGTGAGCAAGCCAAAGAGCACAGAACCCAGATTGAGCACTGGCATCCAGTCTGCACGCAAAATGTTCAGGCAGACATGGCCTTCCCAATCGATGTTGGGGTGGTACACCAAGGTCTGGCATTCTACCTTGGGGGGATCATATGGGTAGCTTGCAGGAATTGTAATCTGGAATTTATAGGTGGCCCCTGCATAGAGTCCATCACTTGGCGTCACAAAGGCATAGAACTGCATTAGATCATTTGGATCTGGAAAGTCCACCTCAACGCCAGGAATGGAATCAATTTCAGCGACATCTGGAATCAAGTGAATCAGTTAAATGAGGAAAAACGCTTCCCGCCCTCCAACGTATTCTATAGAAGATAAGAAGAGTCAACGGAAAACCTACCTTTGTGCACTCTCAATTCTACAGCTTTGGTTTTCTCCTTTTTACCTCTGTTGGCATTTGATCTCAGACTAAATACACCTACATTCTCTTTTGATTTCGTTTTTCTGTTCAGAAGAAGCTCTTTGGAATTGGTTTTTTTCAATACATAGCCTCCAGGGGGCGCAGTCGTCGAAGTGGCCGCCGGTGATTCCCCGCCCTGGCCACCATTCTCGCCATTTTCACCGTGTGGCGTTGCCTCGGGGGCAGCACCTTCATCCTTTTGTTTTTGTTGCTGTTCCTTTTGCTGCTGAAGCCTCTTTAATTTCAACATCTTGCGCTGAGGGGGGAAAAAATTGTGGCCTTACGAGCAATTAATTCGTGTTGCACGGCCGAACTGCAAGGCCCCTTTGTGTTGTGTCAAAATTGCTGATTAATTCATTTAATGTGGCTGCCACCAAGTTCCCCGAAAAGAGTTCACGGAAACCTCTGCAACAATTCCGTCCACGAATTTAATCCAATTAAAATCAAATTTTAAATTTCCGATCCAATCATTTGAATTCATAACTGACAGATTTTTATTTTAATAGTATATGTTATGTTTTAATATAAGGGTTCAATGATGCCAAGAACAAAGTCCAAACAAGGTTCTTGGGGGAGAAGGGAAAACGAAGGTAAAGCACACGTAATAGAGACAAGCATGTCTGCCTTAAAGAGATACAACGCGTGTGAGGTTTGACTAGTGTTGAGAAGAAGAGCTTTGCGCCTCTTGATCTTTTGGCCAACAAAGAACCTGGAAGATGGAGCAGCAAATCTTTTCAAAAATACAATCTCTGGCTTCTGGCAATGAAGAGACTTTTAAGCAGATATTGTCTTTGGCACAGGATGATAAGCACAAGATTGTTCTCTCTTGTTCCCCTGAACTTAGCTTTCGAGAAGAAGAGGATCCTGGACGATGGTCTGCGCTCTCTCTCAAGAAGAAAAGTACCCCCAGGTTATTGACTTTGTTGGATGGCAAAAAAACTGAGCTCACTGCCAAAGAGATTATAGCTGGGTGGTTGCCTAAAGTGAAACTTAAAGAGTCAGAAGCTGAGGTGCCAGCAAATGTGGACGTGGACTACACGTGCAAGAGCTTTGGAGATGTGATGGCACTTAACAGATCAATGCTGCAGGTATGTCAGACTCTCATGCTTCGTAGAGAAAAGGTGTTAAAGGATTTAAGTCAGATTTTGGAGAACTTTGAGCTCTTGCAGACATGTCTTAAAGAGCTAGAGGACCTTCTTCTTGAAAGAAACTCACACGGTGAGGAAGACACCTTGCAAAGAGAAGTGAGTGCCATCAACGCACAGATTAAAAGGTTGGCGATGGCAACAGAAGATCACAACAGAAAAGAGACACAAAGACTTCACAGCATGCTGAGGAGGAATGGCTGGAGCAAGAAGGTACCCGTTTTTAAGGAAAGCAATGCCATCTTCATAGAAGGCACAAAGGGAAAGGAGCACGAGCAGTTTCAGTTTCCCAGTGGCGTGAGGCTTGGACCAGAAGGCAACAATCTGTACGTGGCTGATAGCGCCAACGGCAGAGTCATTGTGATGCACGCCTCCAGCGGCGCCTTCGTGACTGCTTTCCGCCTCTTTGGGGATGACCGCCGCCTCTCGTTCCCCATCGGCCTCGCTTTGGACCCCTCGTCTGATCGCCTCTACGTCTCTGACACACACAACCACTGCGTGCATGTGCTCGACGCAACAAGGGGCACTCCCGTCCTCCAACTGGGCTCTCATGGCTCTGGCGATGGCAACCTGATCGCTCCTCATGGTGTGGCAGTGGACTCCCCTCGAGGCCTTGTCTACGTCACTGACCTTGGCAACAACAGAATCCAAGTCTTTGATGCATCAAACGGGGCCTTTGTCCGCTCCATCCCTGATTCATTGGATGAATGGCAGGGACGCAAGCTCAGGCATCCCTATGGCATCGCTCTGGGCGATGATGACAGCAAGCTCTACGTGATCAACAACTGTAGCCACTGTGTGTATGTTCTGGAGGCATCCAGCGGTGCATTCATCCACGAATTTGGTTCTCTTGGCGTTGGGGATGGCCAGTTCGTGTCTCCCACTGACATCGCTTTGGATGGCCACGGACGCGTCTACGTCGCTGACTTTGGTAACAACCGCGTACAGGGGTTCAGCGCTGAGGGCTCACATCTGGTCTCCTTTGGTAGTAATCTGACAGTGTCTCCCAACGGGGTCGCGTTAGATGCTGATGGCAACGTCTACGTCGCTGGCTTCACTAACCAAATCATTTCCTACTGGCAACAGTCTTGATGGTCACCAAAAAAAAAAAAATGGTGGATGGCTGAGGCGTTATGCTACACAACCAAAAGTATCTCTTTGGGTTCAACAACAAAAAATGCAAGAAGGAGTGGCTCTTTTTTTTTTTTTTTTGGAAAGGCTTATCATTATTGTCTTCATCATGTTCAACAACAAACAACAACAGCGCCAATGAAGATCTTGACACTAAGAAGTTGATGTATTAATGGTGATGAAGCTGATGATGATAGATTGCTTTGGACTGGCTCTGATTAGCTGTTTTTGATTAGATGGCTAATTGGATAATTATTTATCAATGT
>CDFI01101296.1:0-18570 GCA_000826405.1 Acanthamoeba divionensis | reverse complement strand
CTCTCTCTCTCTCTCTTGTTTTCAGCTAGTTACCTGTCCCCAAGAAGAAGCAACTTAAGCACTTCACTAACATGGAAGTGATGTTAGAGCTTATCAAAACCAGGGGAGGGGGATGGATCTACACGCTGAGGCCACAAATTACCATTCAGCATCCGAAGGCAAGAGACTCTTATCTACAGTGAGGGAGTTTTTCCTTGAGTTTGTTTTCGCCCCTCCAGAACAACACCCTTCAGTCATTATGTGTGATGTGTGTGTGAATGCGAGGAACCACCGAGGTCGCTAATAACAAACTAGTAATGATGTTTGAAGAGGGGACAAAGTAAGGAAGGGGCGGAGGCTTGGGGGGGAGGGGATTAGTGTTGCCGGATATCGAGCCCACTGAATCCGCCAATGAAATTTCAAATAATTGAAACCATCAAATTTTCGGCCAATCGGAACGGTCGACACTAACCTTAGTTGGTTGGCTTTAAATCCAAAAAATGAAGGACCAATAGGGCGCGTGCGAGCATTAAAGCTTCTCTCTTGTTGCCATGGCATGATATGATTCCCCTTCGGTTGTTTCTAGCCCCCACATACATGGTGGCTTGTTTTGCTTGGTTTTGGCAAGTCTGGTGGGAGTGAGAAAAGAGCCACGCCACGTACACACAAGATTGCGCTAAAAAAGGATAGATTAGTACAAACTGCTTTGGATTTTTAAAATGGTTGTTTACTCTATCGATAACCAGTGGCCACTGCGATGATTTCGAATGCAAATGGAAATGGCCTTCTGTTAGAATGAAGAAAATTTTGTGAGATAACAGAAATGGTTTGATCAAACGCTCAGTCTTACTGTTGCAAACTTTCTTAAACCTATAGTCTATGTGTGAGTGTACCTGAGAATGAATGGCAATGAATCATGCTCGATTTCACACAACAACTACAAACAGTTGAGATATCTCAGTTCACTGCTGCTGAAATGGGAGGGAGGTGCAATGAGTGAGGTATGAAGAAAAGAATGTGTTTAATCACAACATTTTTTTTAATCAATGAAGGAAAAGTCTAAACCCAACAACCTTGACATGTTGATAAGGGTGGTAGTCCACCAAGTAGTACTTGTATCATCAACCAACCCGGGTCAATTGAAAATTGATCAAGGTAATTGAAAATCGACAGGAAATCTGCAACATTACATTGTTGGCCAAATTCGTAAAATGAGCCCTATCCAAGTACCCCCATATATCTTTGAGTTCCCTTAACTGCCGCGGTTTTTCCTCCTACACATTGATTGGGTGGGAGTTGGTCATCGCCGCTTGTCATTGGTCACTAGGAGGGGGGGACTGTTTTACGACCGTTGCCTTGTGGTATGTTGTTTAAAACCATTTGTTATAAAAAAATATAAACATTTTTTAATATTCAACGCACAACCCCCAAACACCCATCCCAAGGATCTCACTCCCTCTTCCCTGTTGTCCATTAGGCCTTCCCGGAAAAAAACCGGTTCCCGCTGCTATTCTGAAAGAAATTGGTAATTGTTGCACAGTGTTGCTGAGTGTTGTTGAGTGTTGTTGTTGCCACCTTGCAACACTCCAAACTAAGTGTTTCTTTGCTGGTCTCCTCAACAGGCTACGCAGCCTGCCAGGCTTTCCTTTGAGGTAAATATGAAACGGAGTAGCCTACGTGCCAGTAGCAATGGGACCGTTGTGGACCACGAAGACCATGCGAGCAGTAAACAGCCAGTGCGGGTAAAGCTTGCCCAGTCACTGCATATGGCCTAGACACTGCCCATATGCGATTGCAACATGAGTTAGGCAAGACATATGCGGTGGTGAGAGTGAGTGCAAGATCTACATGCGCTCATCTCATTCTTCCTTCATCAACTTGCACCATACAAATTCATGGGCAGCCAGCTTTGTTGAACATTTGATCGCCTCTTTGCGAATTCAGCCTCCCCCTTGACAGAAATCAGTATTTACTTTATTAATGCAAGCATACACAGGGAGAAAGCGCAGGCCAACCTTTGCGTAGATCCTCTCGAAAGGCGATGAAACAGGATCTTTCTTGCGATGATGATGACGCCCAGGCGAAGGAAGAAATGGAAGCAAATAATGGTAAAGCTAAAATCAGTAAATCAAAGCGCTCCAGAAACGCGAAAAACGAGCACAGGGGCGTAAAGCGCAAAAGATCTGAAGAAGAAGGCCCTGCCACTACACAATTAACCGTTGAGGTAATTCTATCCATTGATAATCCCCCCCCCCACAAAAAAAGCAATTCAGGTTGATGTCGCTGCGTCACCAAGACAAAATCTTCTTCATAACCTAACAGGAGCATGAAGATCTTTGCTACGAATGTGGTAAAAGAGGAAAGTTGCTTTGCTGTGATACTTGCACGAGAGTATTTCATTTGAATTGCTTGAGCCCTCGCTTAAAAGTTGTACCCAAAGGTACGTGTTGGTCATTACACTGAAGACAAGGAACTATGTGTGTCCTGACTTGTGAGAGTTCTTTCATTACCTTAGGCGACTGGTTCTGTCCTGTTTGTGAAAAAGACAATAAAGAGGGAATCAAGGCATTCAAAGAGAAACAAAAGAATAAAGAAAGTGGCGAAGAGGAAGCCTCTGATAGTGAGCAGAGCGAAAGTGAAGAAACTGATCAATCAGATGAAGAGGAGAGTGAGGAGCCATCAACTGATGAGATAAAGAGGCCACCAAAAAGAAGTGATAACATAGAAACAGATGAGACAAAGAAAATTGATAAGATTTTGTATATGAGAAGGAAAATAGTGAAGGAACAGGATGGGGAGAAGAAGGAATCAGCGAGTGAAAATCATCAGGGCAATCCTCAAGAGAAGGAAAAGGAGCCTTCATTGCAAGAAGTTGACGGAAAGGAGTTTCTTGTAAAGTGGAAGGGAAAATCGTTTTTGCATTGTGAATGGCTGCCAGAGGAGGACGTCAACAGATTCAGCCCACAAAAATTGAGAAACTTCTTGAAAGGAATGAGTGATGATCAAGACCAAGAGAATGGAGATGGGGCTGAAGATGAAGATGAAGAGGACCCAATGTACTCCAATGGTGTTAAGAAAGTGTGGAAGTGTATAGATCGGATCATTCAAAAAAAGTATGTATGATTCTTAGCTGTGATGTTTCATTTCAGTGATTGAGCTTACTTTATTGATATTCTCATTTCTCCCTTCCAAAGAAAAACCAAAAAGGGAACCGTAAAGTATCTGGTGAAATTTGAAGATTTGGATTATGATTCAACCTACTGGGAAGAGGAACAAGACATACAAAGCCTGCCAGAATTTGAACAAAAAATGGCTCATTTCAACAAATTTAATGACCCATTAATTGCCCTTGAAACGTTGGAAAAGAGGAATAAAAAAGAGAAAAGATTAGAAAAGTACAGGAAGAAGCACAAGCAGCCAAAGGCTTTCAAAAAATACACTAAACAGCCAACCTGCGTCAAAGGAGGTATGTGCAGTAACCCATCAAACACTATCAACTTCTGTCAATCTTACTTATTGTTGTTACAAGGAGCGTTGCATGGGTATCAGCTGGAAGGTTTGAACTGGCTGTTGTTTTCCTGGTATCAGAAAACAAATGTGATTCTCGCTGATGAGATGGGACTTGGTGAGTTATTGTACAAAGAATGAGAAATTCAACGTTCTAACGAACAATTCATTTCAAACTTGTAAAAACAGGCAAGACAATTCAAACGATTGCGTATATATCTGCCCTGAGATATTTAAAAGCTTGCTGGGGGCCTTTTATTATTGTAGCTCCTTTGTCTACCCTCCAAAATTGGAGAAGAGAATTCTCATACTGGGCACCAGATATAAATGTTGTACGTTATTGATGCTCCTGAATCTTTCAGAGACGAGATGAAGCAGCACCCTTATTGTTACATTTTGCAGATTGTATACACAGGTACACAGGAGGCACGCAGGATTATAAGGGAAACGGAATTCCGTTTTGATAAGGCCTTGCTGAAAGAGGCATATAAACGCAAATCCTTGAAAAAAGAAAAGTGGCTGAACAAAAGCCCCTGCAAATTTCAAGTACTTATAACTTCATACGAATATGTGCGATTTGATTGTAAGATATCACCATTCTGAAGTTTATCACCTCTGCTTTCTTCTTTTTCTCAAACATGTCATATCATCTTACTGTGCTATTTCTTTTCATAGCGGCCTATTTGTCCCATATTAACTGGGAGGCCCTCGTCGTGGACGAGGCTCATCGGCTGAAAAGCAGAAAGTCAGCTCTCGTTCATACACTCAAAACTATGAAAACTAGAGCCAGGGTACTACTTACTGGTACTCCTCTTCAAAACAACCTCGAGGAACTCTTCCAACTTATGCAATTCATTGAACCTGAAAAGTAAGAGTATCCCATTTAAGACTGGATTACCAAAAACTTTTATGGTCACCAACTTATTAATTTAATCAACCTAGGTTTGGATCCATAGAAGACTTTGAGGAGAATTTCAAATCACTTGAAAAAGAAGACCAGGTGATAAGACTCCACGAACTGCTTGCTCCTCATATGCTGCGCCGAGTCAAGGCAGACGTACTCACGGTGAGATCTCGTTTTTTATTAACTTTGCAATGCTCACAAGTAAAGGCACTGCTGAATTATAACCATACTTGTTATTGGTCCTGTTTCATACCGTACTTCTCTCACTCACGAATCTAGATTCCTCCCAAAACTGAGTTCATAGTGCGCGTTGAGCTCACCGAATTGCAGAGAGAGTACTATCGTGCAGTTTTAACCCGCAACTATCAGGTGGAGCTCGAGCTCGCCCAATTACAGAAAGAGAGCCGAGAATAGTGGCAGAAACTAACTATTTTGTCTGCTGAAGGTACTTTCTGGAAGCGAAGGCCGCTCACATGTCTCTCTACTCAATATCGTGATGCAACTACAAAAATGCTGCAACCATCCCTATCTCTTCGACAATGTTGAACCTGAAGTGCAGACTGAGGAAGAAACTCTCAGGTCTCCCTAACACCTTTAAAACAATCTTAGGCAACAATCAAAGTAATAACATTAAACACCTCTTTTATTGATACCAGGCTAATGATACAAGCCTCAGGAAAACTTATCCTCATGGATAAGATGCTGCCCAAGCTTAAACAAAGTGGGCACCGCGTGCTGATATTTTCACAGGTACAAAAGTAAAAAATCAATTGTCAACTGTGTATTAATCACCCTCCTCATGCAGATGACACGCATGCTGGATATATTGGAAGACTTCTTATTTTACAGAGGCTACTCATGTGAAAGGATTGATGGCAACGTCGTGGGAAGGGACAGGCAGGAACGAATTGACCGATTTAATTCAGATCCCTCGACGTTTGTTTTTCTTTTGTCTACACGTGCTGGCGGACTGGGTAAGTTTGACAGAATTGTTAAATTGGGTATTATTGGTTCTCAATCACACACACCACACAGGAATAAATCTTGCTACTGCAGACACGGTGTTCATCTTCGATTCAGATTGGAACCCTCACAATGACATACAGGCATTCAGCAGAGCACATAGAATGGGTTCTCTCTCTCCCCTATTATTCTTTTCTTTCCACATGTGCATTTCAGCTAATGATTTTCATGGCTATGAATAGGTCAAGAGAATAAGGTTATGATCTATAGACTCATTACACGTGGCACTGTTGAAGAGACACTAATTCAGCGTGCAAAGAAAAAGATGATGTTAGATCACCTTGTAGTACGTAAGATGGCAGCCAAAGAGGGCCAGCAACTAAAACAAGCGGAACTTGACAGCATTTTGCGGTTTGGCACCGCTGAACTCTTTGAGGGTGAAGATGATGCGACACAAAATCACAGCGAAGGTAAGCTAACTGGAATTGGAAAAGAAAATTATTAGTTCTTCACCTGAAATACTAGATCACGGATTAAAGGTATAACGGGCAAAGCTGGGAGCAAGCATATTGTATACGACGAGGCAGCGATTGATGCACTGCTGGACCGCTCTCAAGGCTCCGATGAATGCAGAGATGTCCAACAGCCAAATATCGGACCAGCTCATGATGACTACCTGAACTCTTTTAAGGTGGCTGCTTTCGTGACCACGGAGGAGACTGTCGACCCTTCCTCTGAATCCAATCTTGAGACTACTGAGCAAGAGCCAGGTAATTAGACATTCGCTAATTACCTAAATTCAGAATAACCTTAATCTAACACTGACTTGTACAATAGGTGAAGATACTACTTTTTGGAAGAAGCTATTGAAATCAAGGTATGGACAGTATGCATCAGAGGTAAACGAAGAAATGGGCAAAGGTCGTAGGACCAGATCAAAAATCATAAGATACAGCGACATACGCGAAGAAAATGAGGTAAGCATCGCTCTTGTTTGCAGCTGCGTAATACAGAAAAGCAATTTATATCCTTCATATCAATTCTAAACATGCACCATATAAACACTAAACAGGAAAGTACGCAAGGACAGGGTGATGACGACGAATGGAAGGAAGAGAACTCTGCAAGTGCGGGGTCATTGAATGAGACTTCGGCTGTCCATGACAATTCTGGAGAAAAGGATAAACGGCCTTCAAAGAAAATGAGATCAGAAAAAGGCCCAGGTAATCTGCAACTTGGGGGGGGGGGAATAAGCAACATTCTGATGTGTTTCGGTATTACCACAGCTCCATTATTTGAAGGGAACAGGAAGAAGTTTAAAGTGTTAGGATTTTCCCAGAACCACAGGTATGCAGCGTTATGTTTCGTTAGCAAATGTGTTTTAAGATCACTACCCCTTTTTTGCTAATGTTGACACTGTTCAGATCATCATTCTTGAAGCTGGTGATGGCCTTTGGACTGGGAGATGGCACATGGACCCACTTAATGCCCAGTCCATCCGGTCTACGCAGGAAAACATATGAAGAGATTGTTGCATATGGCAACCTTTTTATATCCCACCTTACAGAAGCCCAAGATAAGGGCTCAAGCGACACTTTTTCTGACGGTGTGCCAAAGGAAGGTAAATCAGCTCTATATACAAATATGTTTTTCTGGTTAATTGATCTGTCTTAATTTTTTTTATATCTCTGTTTTTCACTTTCAAGGCTTGAATGTCAAGGAGATATGTGTACGAATAGCAAAGATACACCTCATTAAGCAGAAAGTTGCAGAGGTTGAACTCCATGGGGAGGACACTCTTGATATCAAGGATGCTGGCTGGACAGAGCTTCATACTCTTTGGCAGCAGTCTTCCTGTTTGTGGAAAAAGTGCCACGATGTACTTCTGTTAAAATCAGTACTGAAGTACCGCCTCCCCGTCTTCAAAGAATTGTTTTCTTTCCTTTATTTATTATATTTGCTCTGTTGTCGTGTAAAGGTATGGCTATGGCAGATGGAAGGAGATACTCATAGGCGAGCCGGAGATGAGCACTATTGTTAATGCTGAAAAGAAGAGACAGAGTGAGGCTCTTGCAGCCCAAGAGGGAAAAAGAAAACGAAAACGAAAAGATAAAAACGAGAAAATCGAAAGTGAACGCAGTGAGACACCGAAAGCAAAGAAGGTGGGAAGGAGAAGGAACTCGGAGAAGGAGGATTCTTTTCATAGCGCCGTTTTTGGATATTTGAGACGGCGCTTGAATATGATGGAGGATGCCCTGGTGATTGAGCAACAGCTCAAAGATAAAAATATTGATCCCAACATGTTGCTCGCACAAAGAGAAAGAAAGCAATCTCGCAGTCGAGAGGTAAAGGTGTTCGCTTGTCTTGTGTGGGTGTGTGTTCATGTATACCTGCTGTGACTAATCTTGGCTTCGTGGTATATGTGTAACATATAGAAACAAGCAGCAATCGAAGCTCGAGTTTCAGAGAAGGAAGAAGAACCTGTGCAAACCAACAATCACAAAACACAGACTCCCTCTAAAAGGGTCAAAAGGAACCACCTTCAACAACTGCAGAGCACTTATTCTCTGTATCAAGATCAAAGCTCGTCTGATGTGCTTGATTCGACAAAGGCGCCAGAGCAAGAGCACCAAGTCCATGCCGGCAGCAAGATACATCTGCAGAAGAACCTCCTGCGCCTGCAACCACCACCACAACCACACGAGAAAGGGTTTTTGCCGAAGCTGGTGCCTGACATATCCCCACAGCAAGGCCAATTTCAAACGCAGTCATCAGCAGCGTTCGGTCAAATGCATGACAGGGGATATGTGGAGGAAGAAGAAGAAGAAGAAGAAGACCAAGACGAAGAAGCGAAGCGGACTGTCCAGCAATTCAACACTGTCGAAGAGATGAATTATTATTCCGCTAAGCGAAACGGTGGAGCTCCCATTTTGCAGCAACGACAGACCACTACTACCACCACCGCACAAGAGGAAACACGCGCGTCCATGACAACCCCCCTGAGTGGATCATCTTCACTGCAACGAATACTCATACCAGAGGGCTCTGAAGAAAAGTACAACTTTTACTCAAAATTTAGAGAATTGTACAGGTAACAACTCGCTTAGAAATATTTATATATATATTGCTGCACCCCTCTCCCCAAAGAAATAGTTTCTCTTTGCTCTGCTCTCTCTCTGCTCTCTCTGCTATCTTACATCACACAATGACAAACAACAGTGCGGCAAAAGGTATGGAGAGATTTCAAGAGACAAATCACCTGCACCAAGGTATTAATTAATTAATTATATATATAGTTCAAAGATGTTGTGTGTTTATGTTGTTCAATATGTTGTGGCACATTGTTAAATCATTGAGTGATCAATTGCTACTTTGAATATTTAAATATTGTGGTGTTTGGGTGTTAACACAGATTTGGACTCCTTGAGGCGGTTAATTGATGAGACGGAGAGTGCCTTGGCGAGTGTGGTCAGGACGGAACACCAAAGTGGTCCACTTTGACTGAAAAAGAAAATAGTGATATAAAAAAAACATTCTTAAAGAAAAATATTTAATATTTAATACAAACCATTTATTTGATCATAGATTATTATAACAATAACAATTGCATGATAAAACACAACTGATTAATTGCAATTTACACACAACACACAAACCTTCAATGTGTTCACTGAAGGTCAAAAAGAGCTGCCAACCAAGTGGACATTGTGGTGGCTGCTGAGATATCTGACTCGGGAGGAGGAACGGTGATGGCGACAAAGGCCTTGTTGTTGTCATAGTTGGACTCCTGGAGTCGGCGCTGGAAGTTGATCTCCACGAACAGATAATAGTCGCCGGGCTCTATGTCTGTGATGTCCACCCACTGACAGTCCAAGCTCCAGCCGTAGTTGTCCACCCATCCTGGCTGGATGCCCTGAGCAGAGCAGGACTGCTCAGTCGTGCACTCAAAGGAAGGCCCGCTGAGGGTACGATAGCCGTCGTAGATGCAGTAGCCCTGCTTCCTGCCGTGGACGACATTCTCGTATGGCTCATCCTTCTTCAGAAGCAAATACTGCGTGTAGCCATCAAAGTGGTAGTGGCCGTGACACGGAGAGTAGGTGAAGCGGTTGGGAGAGAGCGCGGGATCGCCGAGAAGTAGAGTTGCCTTGCCCTGGTTGACACTCTCCACGGTGAAACGAAGTACTCTACGAGTGCCAGCTTCAGTGATGCAGCCTTCCTTGACTGCGCAATCAGTACTGGCGAACTCCAGAGTTTGGATTCTCACTTGATCAGCGAGCTTGTCTGTGTTGAGTATCAAGTCAGGAAGCCCCTCTGATATCTTATAGCACTGGCAGTCATTGCCACAATACTCATCTGAGCCGCATCCAGGGCTACATACAGGGTTGAAGTGGGTACAGGTGGAGTAGGTCAAGCACTGGCCCAGACCTCTTGCGCAGAGGGCAGGAGATGTACACTCTCCGCATTCGCCGCCGCAGCCATCGTCACCACACTGCTTACCGTTGCAGTCTGGTACACAGTCATCCGAAAAGCACTTGTTGTTCTCGGAGCACTTCTCTCCCTCTCCACAGGGACCGCAGTCCCCTCCACAGCCGTTGTCGCCACAATACAAGCTGTTGCAACGGGGCACACAGTTCTCTACGAAGTCAGCAAAGAATGTAAAGTTGCCAGGATTTTCATCATTGTAGGCATCGAGGATGAGATAATATCTGGTGCCAGATTCGAGCATAAGCTGAAGAAAGTAAAATGTAAGTAAATGATGAATATTACAACAGTTTACCGTGATTCAGTGATTCACCTGCACTCTGGAGCCGTAGTTGCCAGGAGGGTAGGCGTCGTCATTGCAGGCGACACTCTCTCCATCGCAACCGCCCTGTCGCACTTCGAGCACTGTGTCAAAGTCATAGTATTGTGCCATCATGCCATATTGCTTGCCTTCAGGAATATCAATATAGTAGACTAGCTCCCTTGCTGTTGACCCTTCGTTGCATTGCGGAGTGACATGGTGTACTCCAACCGAGGTGTCGCCATACAGCCAGTGCCGACCCTCAATCTTGTCACTTCGCTCGAAGAAGGGGAGAGGATTGGCACAGGTGCCAGGGATAGTGGTGGCGCTGCACTTGCCAGACACGCAAGACAGTTCTGCGCCACATTGACCACAGACGCCGCCGCAGCCATCACCACCACACTCCCTCTCCACGCAGTCTGGCACGCAGCCGAGGCATGTCTCACAGCCTGCATCAAGCTGATAGCTGCAAAGGCCTGTCTCTTCTGTACAAGTCGCGGTTACGCAGTCTTGTGGGTCTTCAATAGCGCATGGGTTGCTATTACTAGACACGCAGGTACCATTTATCCAGACCTCGTGACCGTTACAGAAGATGTGGTCGTTACAAGTGGACTCCATTTCAATAGAAAAGAGAACACTTCCCTTGACCATGTTTGAGGCTTCCACCTAAGCGAAAAGAAAGGATTTAGTCACTTGGCGATAGTTGAATAGTAGTAAAAAAAATAGCTAACCGACCTCGAAGATCAATGTGTAGATTCCAATGGTGGCAGGAGCATTGAGTGACCCTGAGAAGTACGCTACGCTGTTTTGCTTGGTTGCTTGGGAGGCAGTGCCTTCAAAATAGCCATTTGCAGTCCAACCATCGCTGTTGGTCAGAAGGGCCACCTTAGCATCAGATGGCCAAGAGTTCGTGCCAGTGTTGACGAGCCATATCTCAACGGGGGCACTCTTCTGGCCTGGAGTCAACGAAGGATAGTTGGTGAGAAAGGAAGTCTCTCTGCTGTTGACCCAAAAGCGCTTGACTTCAACGACGCTACTATCAGCTGAAGCCTGGCCCAGAAACAGGAGAGCCAACAGCAATAAAGAGAAACAGAGTAAGCCACCACTAAGGCGGTGTGAGGTTAGAGTCATGGGTGTGTGAGAGAGAGAGAATCAGGGAATGGAAGTGTGGGAAGGGACAACTAAAGAGTAGATTGTTGGGTGCACTGTAGCAATAACAGGGGGGGGGACCAATTCAGTTCCTCATTGGCTGATGGGGGAATGAATGGGAACTAAAACCCAAACAGCGCAGGTGCGATCAGAGATAGTGTCGACATCTGACCAATGAAAAAACACAAAAGAGAATAAATTCAATTTCGGAAGTGCCAAACCAACAATTTAACAGGAGACCACAATTTAATGTTAGTTAATGAAAACCAATGTTAAGGAAGTATTAGTAATTCGAGCTGTTTTGGGAACGATTGAGGAGAGGTTGTACCTTGACCTTCTTCCACGTTGGACGACAAAAAGCAAATTCCTTACATTCCTCCTGCGAAATTAAATTCTGTCATCTTGAACAACAACCACCCGCAAATCAGAAAGAAGTGTATTAATTAATTATTATTATCAATAAAATCAATTGCAATTACAGGAATAGGCCTTGTTGACGACCATTGGATGGAGAGAAATATAAATTTTCTTGAATATTTGTTCTTAGAAATATTTTTAAATATTGAAAAAATATGGTTGATGGCCGTTACAGAGACGTTGGCCTCGTCAAACTGACTCAAAAAGCTGTTGTGTTTGTTGGTCTGTTGGTTTTTCCCTTTTGCTCTGCCCTCTATCTTCCCCCTTTCCTGTTTCGTACAGTTCGAATCTGAAATGTTTGTAATTTGTATTGAAGGATGTCATGGTATAAAACAGTTTTGAGCCCTTTGTTTTTTCACTTGGGTCTAACATTCGCTCTTATTCATTGATGTCAGGATGTGGAAAGAGTTCAATAATCGAACAGCTAGCAAAGATGGGCTTTCCTGTCTTAGATGAAGGCTTTTTAGAAATGCCCAGCTTCAGTTTGCATCCGCAGACAATCACTATGGAGAGGTAACGAGACTACATGAATTGTACTTGGGGCATTCATTTTTTTTAAAAAAGACTAAAACGGCGTCATGCAGCATTTGGGTGTCACAGTGGGTTCAGCGGCTGCTTACCAAGCAGGAAGAAGATAAGAACCAGCCCAATGCAAAGGAGCAAATATACTTCGCTGACCGATCGCCCTTTTCAGCCGTCTTCTATTCGAAGAAGCACGGACACTTGCTTAAGCCTCTGATTGATGCACAGTTGGATGAGCTTTCCCTCTTGGCCAACATTAACATTTACACTGTGTATTTAAAGGTTCTCTTTTTTCCCCACCCCTTTTCTCCAAATTATTTTGGGAACGTTTGCAACCCCCCAGGTGGAAGAGGGTCTGCTTTGGTGTCGCATTCAAAACAGGCTTGAAAGGGAGCCAGGCAGGCACAAATACAATGAAGGCTCCAGAGAATGGATGGAAAAGACTGTATCATTTTACGAAAAGATGGAGTGGGACTTTGTGGTTGAAAACAACGATGTCACCATGAACGTCCTAGCCCACAGAGTCTTGGAAACGTTGTGTGCTTCTGTCAAGCGCTTTCGCGAATGCTGCACAGAATAATTATGATGTCGAGTAAGATTGAATGTACATATTGTTGTTTTTTTATTATAATTATTTAATGGTGGCAAAAATAAATAAATTAGAAACATGTTGATGAAGAACCGACGCCAAAGTTGAACTTGAATAAGAAACAAACAAACAAATGCTGCTTGATGATGGGCCCAAATTTGTAGCACAAGTATGTTTGGCCTTGATTATCTGGTCTCGGTCGTTCTTCACATCATCCATATTTCCATTCCAATAAGTCTGCACAGAAACTCCATTTCCACAGATTTGATAGACATAATTCAATTTCTCGAGAAGCAATATTCTTAATTCTCTCCTCTCCTAGACCACCATCCAAGGAAAGCACAGATTCCAATGAAGGCGAGGAAAAGACCAATCAAAAGAGCAATGGTGTCACCAGCGGGATCCCAACCTGCGTGGGTACCTGTGATGCAGGAAACGAAGACAAGGAGGAGAAGAGCCACGATGTTGTACTGCATTTTGTGCTATCTAGATTGGAACGGCCAAGGTTCTGGTTCTGAGTGACTTTGCTTTTTCAATAACAAAGCTTGTTGTTTGGGTTTGTTTGGCCCCCTCATGTCGGCATAAAAAAGTCCTCCACAATTCCTGATGAGTCGACATAAAAAGATCTTCGCCCGAATGTTGGCCTCAAGCGAAGAAGACGTCTTCGGCGCTGTGCTTGTCGAAGATTGGCCCCCTGGTAATGAGAATGATCATAAAAATGGAGATTACAAGGGGAGTGCACTCAGAGGCAATGGCGCTGTGAGGTCTCGCGGTTATAAATGCAGGGGAAGAGGAAGGGGGAGATACAAAGAGAGAAATATCGCGAAGCCAGCCTCTGAGCAAGAAAGGAAGCAGTTTAAGGAAGAGCAAAGGCGACATAATCTCAACACAGTTCAAGAAATTGCGAATAATTTGCTGAGCCATCTTGCTTTCGTGCTCATCTCTCATGACGGTTTTCAGTATTTTGATGCAATCGAACTTGTGCGCAGCTTCTACGAGCCCATGGAGCTGATGGCCCCGTTCTCGCTTTCTTTTTACAAAAATTATTTGATACTTTTCGTTTCTCGGCTGAGTCCTGTGCTTCTGATAGCCCCTTAGATGCAGCATTTGGCTACGTGCCCAACATCTCCCCAAGCTTTGTGCTTAATTGCTGTTGCTCCTGAAGAAATTGCTCTACCCAACGCACAATCACTGGCAGAAAAAAAGATTAAGATCTTGCAACGAGGACAACTTCAAATCTTCAATTTCTGGGCGACATGCTTACTTGGAAAGTCAGGATCGTTCAAGCAGATCTGCAGTTGCGTTTTGAAGGTTTCATAATTATTAAGCCCAGAATCATCCTCAGTTTCTGGTGAAACACGCGCGAACGTTTGTGAGCGCTGTTCTGTTGCAGCTGGGGAAGTATCTGAAGACAGGTTTGATTCAGCGCCTTGGAAGTTCTGGATGCAAGCACTTGAAGGTGATGCACCTAGAGGCTCAGCAAGAAGAGGTTCTGGGGCAGATGCTTGAGTACTCTGCTGGACAGATGGAAGAGAGTGAGTGGTGTGCTGTTTCTGCGGCAGAGCGGGCGGTGTCTGGGGCCTATGTTCAGCAACTGTTGGCAGCACTGTGCAAGTCTCCACACCCTGTTCTCTGGCCACTTGAACCAGATTGTTGGAAGTTGTCAGATTATTTGGTGCCATAGATTCTGGTGTGCACAGAGAGGCCTGTGAAGCTGAGTTCAGACTTTCCTCATCTGGTAGCAATGAGCTGGGCAACTGCGTCTGTTAGTGTGATAGATCAGTAAATGGCTTCCAGCATTGCAAAATGAAAAATCTCGGTTGCGTCCTTCCCAAACCTCTTCCTCAAGCTCCATAGAATTCTGAGAGTGACAGTCTTTTGAGGTTTCGGTTCGCTGGCTTTCGCTTCCCTGTGACCATGCGCTCTCTTGTGAAGGAGACAGTAAAAAATTCATGTTGACAGTTTTACACTCGACCAAGGCCTTGATACGGTTAGAACAAGCTGCGAGCTCTTCCGTGCTATCAAATAGTACTGTGAATTTCATCTGGGCAGACTTTCGGGGCTGTTAGTGGAGCAAGGAATGGAAAGCTGAGGAGGACAAAGCACTGTACCTTATCCTGATAACTTATGCACATGCCATTTCCTGAGAAAAGAGCCTTGGCCTTGTTGATGTTGGGGACAAGGGTGATATTTTCCTGTACGCAAGAACAGATGCCTCATTGTCAGAATATACCTTAAATAATCAAAGAGATCCCCAAACAGCATACCAAATAGAGCAGAGGACCTTCTGAACCCTTGGGCTGGGTTGTGATGGTCAGTGTAGACGCAGAGACCTTAAGTTCAACTTTTTTCTTACACCTGAGCCACGAGCCTTCTTGCGTGTCAGAGGAGCTTCGCCCATGCTTTTTGCGCGCGTATTCGACCTGCCAACTAGGCTCAAGAGGATGCTCATCAACGCGACTCGCCATGGCCGCTTCTTCACACGAACACTGGTTTGTAGCGCAGGCAAATCAGTAATGATGGATGTGCCGGCAGATTTTTCCAAGAACCTGTGCCTTTCCCGCCAATTTGGGCAGTGTAGCGCAGCTATCTATGTTGGGCCCTGTTGAGCTTGACGCAACAAAGCGCGGGGGGGGGGAATGGGACAAAACCGCGATAAAAATTTGGTTCAAATTGTCTAAACAATCGCAACAACTTCATTTCCACAACGAAGACTACTTGTATCACGAGATTAGTGTTATTGCGTCCCTTGATACTCTGCAATAGGATGCAAATGAGCAGCCTTAAAAGAGAATGCCAAAATGCAATTCATCCAAGCGCTTCCGCGAGCCCTCCCAAGAAGCAAAAAATAAAAACAGAACCTGAACTTGCATCTTGTGATGAATGGCACTTAATGAATTTGAGAAGTGACGAAGAATTGAGACTGGATCTTACACTTCCCTCTGGACAAAGCTTTCGTTGGAACAAGACAGAAGAAATGCTCATCCAATTGGGTACCAAATTGAACCTTCATTTGAAATCCTTTCTTTTTGGAATTCCTCATAATCTTCATTGCAACCAGGTGAAGAAAAGATCAAAGGAGAGGCCTGGGAAGGGGTAATAGGAAAGACATGGTATATGCTGTACCAGCCCCCTGATGACCCTTCCTCCCTTTACTTTCGCTATCTCTGTCCTCGCGACGTGGCAGATGTACAAGGAAGAGCTAAGGACCAGATAAAACCTGAAGAAGGGGTGCTATCCCACCACAGACAAAATGATGTTGAGGTGGAAGAGAAAAAGAAACAGTTGATGGATTATTTCCAACTTTCATTATCTATGGACGAAGCCTGGAACAGGTAATTGAGATTGTGGTGTGTTTAAGAGAGGGCAGAGAGAGCAGAGAGAATCTAACTTTGGGATTTGATCGCTAGATGGGTTTCTGAGAAGGCAAAGGAGACACCGCTCCTGCGCCATTTCAAGAAAGCGGCACCACCATTCAAGGGCCTGAGGCTGCTGCGTATAGACCCCGTCGAGTGTTTGGTATGACCTCTTGAACCAGAGCCAAGTCATTTCCACTCCATAAACGAAATATGTATTCTCAAAGAATATTATTCTTTTTATCAGTTCAGTTTTATCTGCTCTCAGAATAACAACATCGCGCGGATAACTCAAATGGTCAGTGCTCTGTGCACTAACTACGGAGAACATATTATCCAACAGGTTCTCTCTTCTCTCTCTTCTCTCACACACAACACAGCTACTAACACAACTATACGGGTGAATTCTATTATTTCACCTTAGAAAGCTTTAAAAGAAGAGAAGGATGCCCTAGGGCTACAACAGACAAAAGCTTATTATTCCTTTCCGACAATAGAACGGCTCATGCAAGTGTCAGAAAAGGTACTTCTCATTTGCCTTTATATATATGCTTTCCAAATCAAATTCACTCCTTAACAACCCTCTTTCCAAAACAAGGAATTGAGAGACATGCGCTTTGGCTATAGAGCGAAATACATCCCCACCGCGGCTCGCCAAATTGCTGAGAAGAATGATGAAGGTTTCTTTTTAATATAATGTCTATCCTCCACTTGATAGCATTGACTGATTCTTTTTTTTTTTGGTGTGTGTTAACATAAAGAACTTGGTACAGGAGTAAATTGGTTGTACGCATTGAGAGGCAAAGATATCTCAAGAGAACGAGCACAAAAAGAACTAACCACTCTTATGGTACTGCTAGATACATCATTCCAGATAGAACGCACACACCAAGATTTGTACATTAATGTAGTTACATTGGCAGGGTATTGGCCCCAAAGTGGCGGACTGTGTGTGTCTCATCGCTCTGGATAAGATGGACACCATCCCTGTAGATACGCACGTACGCCAAATAGGTATGTGTCCACAGTTAAGATTCATTTCGTGTGCGATTGACTGAGCCTTTTCTTTTTAAACCAACACAGCACAGCGATTTATGCCTGGAATGAAGGGTACTAAAAGCATGACTGAAACAGTTTACAAGAAAGTGTCCACTTTCTTTAGAGACCAGTTTGGAGAAGATTGTGGGTGGGCACACAGTCTGCTCTTTGCATCAGAACTTTCCATCTTTAAAGAGAAAACAGAACAGAAGAAAGGGAAGAAGACTGCTGTTTCCGAAACACAAGAAGATTCAGCACTTGTTGAAGAAACGGACATTGTATTTTGTGAAGCCTTGCAAGAAGAGCTCAGCCATAACACAACGCCAAAGATCAAGAAGCAAGCGCTCACCAAAAGAAGAAGAAGAAGAATGTACATTCAAAACAACATAAAGAAGGACTGAAGAAGAAGGGAAAATGTGTATTTGCAAAGGTATGTGTGTACGCTGCTAGCAGGTGGTAGTGTCACTCGAGCACAAGGTAATCGTCTGCGGAGAAAAACTTGTCCTGTTGCTGTTGCTGTTGCTCGCCAGTCTGTTCTTCGTCGTTGGCACTAAAATCATAAAAGGTATTAATACTGCCATCACTAGCATCACCATTAATAGTACTGGCATCGAGAGGGTGGCAGGAATGATTGGACTTGTTGCCACCCCCACCGAGACCAGCAGAGGCACCGTAGTCGCAGCTGTCAGTGCCATTTGCGCAAGGAGGCTCGCTGTAGTACTCTTGGAAATGATCCATGCTGTTATAGATCTCCTCAACAGCGTCATAGGAACTAGGGCTGGTGTAGTGCTCATCATCATCATCAACGCAGATGCGATTGGCATCAGGTATGTCATTCACAACACCACCAATATGGTAATTGTGGCGCGGAAGGCGCTCTCGGATGAGCGTTGTTATCTGCATTACCCAGTAGAAATCGTGTGCGTAGTATTCCAGCGTATGCAGTAACCGGTAGAGCCCAGAGTACTCCCCGTGGGCGGCCAAAACGTCTACTGTGGCCTTTACGAGCAGACAGCCGTTGGATGCGAATTCGTGAAGCGAAAGCAGCATTGTGCCCTTATCTACCGCCAACAAGTGAGATACAAACCCAATGGCAGCTTCCTTCTGACCTGAAGAACCTAGTATGACATGCACCAGCACCTTCAAGGCGTAAGTGTGGCTTAGTATCATGTGGTAGGTTTGCTTCGCTGGTTTTATGCTGCTCCCCAAATAAGCTAGCAAAGTGTTCTCTAGCCCGCACGTAGCCTGCAGCTGGAAGTGCATTTCCTTCATGACAGTAAGGCGCTCCTCTTCGGATAGTGCATTACCTGCAGAATTCCAGGTATAGCTTGCACATTAGAACATCATCCAATCATCATCACCG
>CDFI01101234.1:0-13296 GCA_000826405.1 Acanthamoeba divionensis | reverse complement strand
CCCCCCCCCCAAGACGCTTCGTGCTGATCGAGAACACTTTGATGTTCAAATGTCACTTTCTTCTTTAAAGACCATTGCAATTTTCCACAGCAATTAACCCCCCCCCAATGATTGTGTGCTCCTCAAGGTCATGGCCGATTCTTCTCTTGGCTGTGACAAAGTTAGCAAGAGTCTTTGCTGTCTTTGCCGCGTGGGACTTTCTTACTGCACAACAGCTGCCTGTCCCACTCTATGTTTTCCTGCTTCTGATGGCAGCAACCACGTTCTTCCTTGTGAAGAAGCCCTGGCAAGGAAAGAAACGCCTGAGACCCAAAATGGTAACCCTACTAAGCAGGCTCACAAGTGTTTCGTTTTACACAAAACATACAACATGCTCACCCTCCTTTGTGACTTTGGTAGTGGATTCGCATTACAATCTATTCTGTGCTTTACCTGGTGAACATCCTTTTCTGGCATCTTGGACTCAAGACTTATGGTCCAGTAAGGTACATGGAGCTGTTTTCACAACACCGTTTTCCCACGATCTAATACATAACAGCATCATTGACTGACATGGTCTTTTTTCAATCTCTTTCTCTTCATTAGGACAATATTGATAGCTGATTTTGCAGATCTCTTGCTGTCTCCTCTTTTCTCAAGCCACAAAAGCTCTACCTTTCAGCACTCTTCAAAAGTAATTTCTCTTCTTGATTGATTTTGGCTTGGGTCTATTAAGATATTGAGTTGTTGATCTATTGTGTATCATTTTTCTCAGGTGAAGGGTGCTTTATTAGTTTTGTTTTCAAGTCTGGTTCTTTTGTGGTTTGATGCTCCACAGCTTGAGAGAACTGTGGCATTACAAGTAGGGGAGTGGGCGGTTGCAGAGCAAGTTGTCGGTGCTTTTGCCATTTTGGCAGCCATTGCACTAACTTTCATAAGAAAGCAGTATGCCCACAAGTTGGCACTACAGGTACGAAATATCTCTTTAATAGACACGAATGACAAGCACTGTTTGACTTTTTCAATGGACCATGGGTGATAATACTGTAGGTGGGATCTTCTAAGCGGCTGTTCTCTTTGTCAGTCCCGATTGCTACTATTCTACTGGCACCCTTTGCTGCCTATTCTTATATTTGGGTATATTCTTCAAATGTATATCTTTCCGTATAGTATCACCTATAACACTTTGAGTTGTGGTTAATAGGGCTCTGGATCGATTGGTCTTGAAAACTTCAGCGTGTGGAGCCTTATATGGTGGGTCTGCGTTGGTGCAGGCGTCTACGTTGTGGGTGACTATTATGTTGAAATTGTAGCCCATCACCGCATACCTTCGACTGGAACTTTGGTCAAAGTTTCTCTCTTGTGGTAACAGCCTTCTCTCTCATTCTCCAAATCTTTATTTATAACAATAAGGCAGACTGGAGCAAACATACTCATCCATGTTCCTCTCAGTTCCATTCTGTTTGCCGTATTTATGGAATGGATGTGGCCTCCATTCACAATCTCGTTCATCACCATAGTGTGCTTCGTTCTCATCATGATAGGTTTATTCATTTTCCTTCCTCTATGAACATCCCATGTTTCTAGACTTTTTCGCTAACATTTTGTATTCATTCCCCAGGAGTTCACCTGCGCTTTAGAGGGGTAGAGTCTGAGGTTTCAGGCTCGCAATTGCCCCTCTTTAGTTCTCACTTAGGCGACGCTTCTTCGGTCAATTCCTATTCTTCGATCACCCCGATTTCTTGTACGGATCTATGATGCAATTTTTACCTTTCATTCCTTTCTTGGTTTTAACCAGATCCTTCAACCTTCAGCTGGTTCAGGCCTCAATTCCAGGAAGATTTGGAACTTCGCCAAGGTGATACTGAAGGAAATCTTATCAAATCGCGAGTCACGTAGCATTTTTGGTTTTCTTGTGCTCAACCTTAGCTTTATGTTTGTTGAAATACTCTATGGCTACTGGACAAACTCATTGGTACCTTTCTTTATTCTTTCATTTTCACCCTATTCATTTCATGCTAATTCAGCAATTATCAAATTTTAGGGACTGATATCAGATGGCTTCCACATGCTTTTTGACTGCACGGCACTGCTAATTGGCCTTTATGCCTCAGTAATATCAAAATGGAAACCCAATTCCGTCTACACTTATGGGTACTTCTTCATATGAACCGGTCCAGCAAAGGATTGATACAGTTGCTAAACTGCTTCTTGTCACCCAGGTATGGTGGTGTCGAGGTCTTGTCAGGCTTCGTCAATGGTATATTTTTAGTATTCGTGGCAGTCTTTGTGCTTATGGAATCCCTTGAGAGGTTCTTAGAACCACCTAAAATAGAGACTGAAAGGTTACTTCTTGTCTCGACTTTGGTACATACTCCCTGCTTACCCTTTTGGTGCATGACATTTTTTTGACATACTTCATCGGCAGGGTTTGTTGGTAAACCTGGTTGGTGTGTTTGCCTTCGCCCATGGTCATGGGCACGCGCATGGAGGACATGGCCACTCTCATGGAGGTGGTATGGAGTGCTTCATTGGACTTATCAATAATATAATATAATATAATATCAGCGAAGTAACTGTTTCTAATATCAAACAGGACATGATCACGGCCATGGTGAAAAGAAGAAGAAAAAGGATCATAAACACAAGGATCACAAACACAAAAAGAACTCTCATTCTCACGGTGAGCTCTCGATAACAGGTAAGTTCCCTGAGTTCACTTTTTTTTCTGCTTTCTATTTGTTTGTTGAAGTTAACGTTGAATGCCTTATTATTAGTTGATTCGCATGATCACCATGATCACGACAGTTGTGGTCATGATCATCACGACCATCACGATCACCACGATCACCATGAGCATCACGATCACGATCACGATCACGACCATCACGACCATGAGCACAGGTATTTTCTTGAGCCTTAAATGTTTTTTCTCTCTGATTCTCACAGTCTGTGTGGTGTTGCAGTGTTGGCCGTAAGAAGTATCGTCATCGCTGGTCATCTTCCACATCGTTCTTTGGCAAGATAATCGAACCATTTGCAGATTTCTTCTACCGGACATGGAATGATGGCCTCTCAGATAATCTTAGCGGTAGTGTGCACTACCTTTTGTTGTTTTTTTTTTCTAAATTGATTTCTCTAATACGTATGCTTTCCAGGCATTTGGTTGCATGTAATGGCAGACACGTTGGGCAGCGTAGGTGTTATAATCTCTTCACTTTGTATCATGCAGTTCGGTAAGGATCAGCCCATCCTCCCGCCTCCCAAATTCTTGTATTTGTAAAACTGTTGTAGCAATTCACTTGATCACAATCATTACGTGTGTGTGTGCGTGCGTGTGCGTGAGAGAGAGAGAGAGAGAGAGAGCAGAGGGAGTGAGGGAGAGAGCGCGTAGCCGATAAGAAACAATAGTGGCTTGCACTGAAAATGCAGTTAATATCTATTTCTTATCCTAATTTTGTTAGGTTGGACAGTCGCAGATCCTATTTGCTCTTTCTGTCTTTCTCTCATGGTACATATAAATCTGAACTGTCTTTCATTTCCCTTTCCTTCGTTGCCTTGAGGAGTCAATTGCACAAACCTGCTCCCCTTCCCTTTCAATATAAACTGAACTGTTGAACTGCTTCTTTTCCTTCTTTCTATGTATCTCTTCAGATCCTGCTCTCTGTCATTCCTTTGCTGAAGCAATGCTTCGTTACATTGGCACTTCGTACTCCGGGCCACGCCGAAAAGGATATTGAAGCCATCCTGCACAAGGTCTCTACCCACCCACCCTCCCTCCCTCACAGACATATCTTAAAAGATATGCAAACAACTTCTCTCTGCTCTCTCTCGCCCAAGGTCACCAAACCAGGCTGATGGCTAACTCACAATCTCTCCTGCCCTCTGCCCTCTGCCCTCTGCCCTCTGCCCTCTGCCCTCTGCCCTCTGCCCTCTGCCCTCTGCCCTCTGCCCTCTGCCCTCTGCCCTCTCACACACACACATTCATTCATTCATTCACTTACACATTAATCCACACAAAACACAGATAAGAAAGTTGGAAGGCGTGGTCGCCGTCAGAGACGTCCACGTCTGGAAGCTCTCCGGTGAGACCCTCATCGCCACTCTGCACATCAACGCCCAAAACCAAGTCGACGAGCAGAAGCTCACGCAGTCGGTGAAGCACATCTTCGGAGGCCTCGTGGAGCACCTCTGCGTGCAAGTGGAGAAGGACGAGAGATACTTTGACCTGCAGGCCAAGGTACAGATGAAGCAAACGCCGCTGATCAGCGGGTCCTCCTCTTCGATCAAGACCGCTTCGTCGTCCTTCTACAGAGACGGTTCGTCGGCGTCGGCCCCAATGCAGAGGTCTGCTTCGAGTCCAGCCGTGGCTTCTGCTGTTGCTGTTGCTGCTCAGAGCTCTGCAGGAGGAGGTCCAACCACTGGAGGTGGGGGTGGTGATGCCTTGGGCCACCACAATCATCACCATCATCATCACAACCACAGCCATCATCATCATCCAGGTGGTGTAGTTGTTGATGATGATGATGCTGCAGCGATGATGATACACATTGACAAAAATATATAAAAAGAAAAAGAAGAACTTCTTGGTTTTTTTTAAAAAGTTAATTATTGTTTTGTTTGATTGATTCATTATTATTATTATAAATTTGTTTGTTTGTTTTGATGGACACTTGCAGAGAATATAATATATTATAAGAAATTATATATTATTCTCAACAACCCAGTTGTCTGTTGTCTGTTGTTATATTGTTTTGTTTTAGCTTTTAGCAAACTGTGACAACACATCCCACTTACACAGCAACAATCCAAAAAATATATTTATAATTATGAATCAAATATATTTTTTTGTGAGTTGACACACTACATTTTAAATGGTGCATAGATGCTACTTGTCTATTTTATTCATTTTTATTGGGTTTAGTTTAAAGCACAATTATTGCTTTACATGTGAGAGTGCCAAACTCCCAAACTCTTCCAAGTCTGCTTACAGAAGGAGTGCCAAGCAAAGGGTCCTACCTCCCATCCCCTTCACTATATCCCAATCTTCCACCAATTAACTCGAGTGTGTGCACCCACAGGTCGTCGTTGTGATAGACCTTACTCTGGAGTATCTCATTGACTTGTGTGGATCCTACTAGTATGGAAATGAACCTCATGAGTCCGTCCACACATTGTAGGTTACTCCCAGCTAAAAAAGTGGTGAGACCTCAAGACCGCCTGGATCCACTCCTGCCTGACTCAAAGGATCCTAGGTGGGCCCACCTGCTGGATCTACCATCACTTAGGCACAGAATTGGGGAATTGATTGAGCTTCCAGTTCTCGGAAGTGAACTCCCCAGAGAGCTGAACAAGGACAAAGTGAAGTCCATTGTCCTTACACCTCAGCGCTACTCCCTTCTGGCAGAGTTCTCACAGGCGGTCAACCTGGGACACAAAACTGTTTGCCATGTGGGTCGCCAGAATTTGATGATACTCTCTGGAACCTTCGGAGTGGGCAAGACTGTTAGTTCCTATCTCATCACATGTGCGGCGTTTCTGAATGGCGCCATTGTGATCTATGTTGTAAGTAATTGTCAGATTCCTTCCCTCTTTACATGGAGCTCTGGGTCTAACGTTTGTGTAACTCCCACACAGCCCTCGGCGCAAAGATGGGCTCAGCAGACAAGCCAAGGCACTGCTGCTCAGTACATACTCCAGCGCTTTCTTGCATTCAACGCAGTGAGGGCATCCCAGATACCCTGTTGGGATTCATACATGTGGGGCTGTCAAACACTGTACGAACTGGCCATGGTGGGTATCAAAAGGAAGGATCATGCCATGGATGTGCATGATGCTCTACTGTGGGAGCTTTCGTATTACATGGAGACTCCAGTCCTCTATACAGTGGATGACCACAATGAGATCTGGCACTACGACAAACAGGGCAGCTATCCGTTCAAGATATACACAGGATTGAGACATGTGACATCAGGCAGAAGAACTTTCTGTCTCGTCTCACACCCTGTCTTTGAGCTGAACCTGAAGCCAGAATTCCATGGGTGTGTGAGGTCTATCCAACCCTTCCCACTAGCCATTTTTCAAAGAGTCATTCGTCCAGACCACAACAGTACCTTTGGATTACCCGCCAGTTGGCAGAATCATGCACAGTCTGTGAGGTACCTGGCGGAGTTGACTGGTCGTATGCCTGGAGAGATGGAGGCCCTGAAGAGGTCTCATACCAATGGAGAAGTCAACACTCCCATGGAATGGTTGTTGCTGAGAGAAAGAGCTATGGATGGGGAGTTCACCAAGTTCCTGAAGAAGCCTGGGCATTGGGAAAGACAGGAAGAGCTTCTCAAGCTCTTGGACCTCATATTCTCTCCAGCACAAAAGTTTGACTGGCCACCAATAATAATAGGTGGATTGTGCTTCCACGAGTGTGGGCTCTTCTACCTCAGCTTGGAGCACCGTTGCTTTCAATGTATCTCACTTCCTGCCCAGAGAGTGTTGCTGAATTACTTCAACTCTAGGCTGGAGTCCTTCCTATCCATGGATCCCCAGTCTGTTGACAGTTTGACAATACAATGAAAGAAGAAAAAGAAGACAGTCTGACTGATCATAGAGATTACCAACAAAAATGTCCACAAGCATGTTAACATATGTGTATGAAACTGTGTTATGTGAAGTGTTGTTTTCATTTAACAAAATTAAAGCACACCTACCAAGCTTGTGGTGGCAGGTCCCTGTGAAAAGGAGATCCTAATGGTTCTTTTGCTACAGCTGAGAAAGCTTGACAGTGAGACAACAGACAACCAATAAAACAACTTGTTAAATAGCAAATCTCTGTAATACCAACATCCAGCACAAGTTTGACATTAATTGAGGAGGAACTCAACCAAGTTCTCCTTCATTGTAGTTAAAATTATGTACACTCTGTTTTTCTTAAATTAAACTGTCCAGGACAGTTAACATCCAGGAAATATCCCTAAATGACAGCTTTGACTTTTTCGTCTCACTTTTACTTGGTGGTGGATTTATTACAGAGAGAGGTCCCTTTGTGGTGTGCTGGAATCTTAATTTACTGTAGTAAAGATGAGGAGCGCCCTTACCCTTGTGTCTGTTGTTGTGTGCCTGCTCGTGCTGTGCTCTTTGGCCAGTGGGTATTTGGTGAGGCAACATTCCGCCAGACAGGTTGACCCCCCTGAGCAATGGTTCACCCAAGTAAGTAAACCAAACAAATTTGTTTCCAACAAATTCCCCAAGATCTTGTTGTTTGATAAATTAAGTTGGCAAGGAGGCTTGTTTCTTCAGTAACGACCCAAGCTCAAATTCCCTGAACATTTTCTTTCTTTTTTTTTGCTGTTGTGTGGCTGTGGGTATCATCATCATCATCGTGTAGAGGCTCGATCACATCAACAAACAGGATACCAGGACCTGGAAGCAGCGTTTCTTCGTCAATGATGCCTTTTGGACCGGCAAAGGACCCATCTTTTGTATGTCCTCTCCTCTCTCTCTTTGCCCCAGTGCACTTATTTTAATATTCCTTGCATGATACAGTCCAGGTGGGTGGTGAGGGCGCTGTCTCAGGAAGCGACGTAGTAGAGCTTCAGATGGTCAACTATGGCAAGAAGTGGGGTAAGCTTTCGAGAATCGCAAACAAGATAGTTGTGCTAACAAGAAAGAAGAAAGCTACAAAGACCCAAACATGAGATAGAGTGGGAATTTTGCAGTCTCAGCTGCAAGGTAAAACTTGATGTTCATCAACAAATCAATAACGCAGGAGCACTGATGGTGACATTGGAACACCGCTTCTACGGCAAGAGCTTTCCTCTTCCTGACCTCTCTGAGCAGAGCCTTAAACATTTGTCCTCCCAACAAGCGTACTGCATCTCTTCTATCCCCTTGATTTCGTGTTGGTGCATGAACTCTGTTTTCTTATGGCGGTGTGATGCTTGGTTTACAGATTGGCTGATGCTGCAGACTTCATTGTATGGCTCAAAGAGAAATATAACGCTGTCGATGCCCCTGTCATCACATTCGGCTGCTCATATCCTGGTAATTAGTTTAGCTATCCATTATTCCCACATTATGTTTAACTATTCTTCTTTTGGTCTTCAACCCTCAACTAATTGTGTTTGATCTAGGCAACCTGGCTGCTTGGTTCAGGCTCAAGTAATTCTCCCTTGCACCGATTTTTAAACTCAAGTTCTTCAACTGTTAACGCTTGAATTCTCTGTGGTTTCGTTCAGGTTTCCTCATATCACATATGCATCTGTGGCATCGAGTGCTCCTGTCCAGGCTACTCTTGACTTTTACCAATACCTGGATGTCGTTGACCAATCTCTCTGTAATCATTCCGTCCCTCTTTCTTGTGGCCTTAATTCCTTCTTTTTATAAGTGGTCTCTCTTTTCTCACAATACCTTTGGTGGTGTTGCAGCTTACTTTGTGGGTAAGCAGTGCGACTCTCTGATCGACAAAGCCACAAAAATCGTTGAGGAAATGCTTAGCACGCCATCAGGCCGTGCTAAGTTAGTGCAGCTTTTCAACTTGTGTGAGCCTATTGTCACTGAAGGTGACGTGGCCACCTTCATGAGCGCGCTTATGGACAACTGGATGGGCGCAGGTATTAATTATTTTCAAATTTAGTACACGTTTTTACTCTGATGATCCAAGCTAATAACATACATAATTCTCTACATAGTGCAATACAATGATGAGAATGGAAATACTATTGACGTCAAATATGTATGTATACGAGTGTGTGGAAAGATTGTGAATGCCCCATGTTATTGTTTGTGGTATTAGTAATCTCTCTAACGAATTCCTTTTGTACTTTATTTCAACAATAACACAGTTATGTGGTAAAATGTTGGAAGGTGCTGCTGATCCTTTGGGCGCCTATATCAACATTAGTAAATCGTTTAGTGGGGTAAAGTCACCTTTACTCCCATGGACGCATGCCAGATTAACTACTAAACAAAGCCTTGATTCTTATATTGACTGCTTGCAGGAATCATGCTTAGATATATCTTACGATAATATGCTCAGCACTCTTAAGAACACAACCCTTGACCCCACCCAATACGTTGGCTACCGTCAATGGACCTACCAAACATGTAGCCATCATCTTCATATCTTTCTTTCTGCTTATTTCTTAATTTTGTTTTTTGCAAAGTTAAACTCATGAATAAGAAGTTAACTTACCAAATCTCTATTCCAGGCACTGAGTTTGGTTACTTCCAGACAACAGACTCAGGTAATTTTTATGTTTCTGCTTACTCTTCCTTATAATACAGTATATCCTTATTATGTGATGAAATGGTGAACAGAAAACCAACCATTTGGCCACTTGGTGCCTTTGGAGTATTCCTTGAGGCAGTGCAGAGACGTCTTTGGCATCATCCAAGCTCCTAGAGTTAATGAAACCAATACCTATTACGGTATCTTCTCCTTCCCCTGCTGTCCTCTCCTCATTATGTGTGTGCATGCAAAAAACCAAGTTTGTGATGTCTCTATTTCATTAACAAGGAGGTAGAGCGATCCCTGCTTCTGCTGTATCCAACATCCTATTTGTTAACGGTAATGCCACGTGTGCTCGTTCCACCAGATTATATATCAAATTTTGATCTCCTGTTTAACAGGCAACATTGATCCTTGGCATAGCTTGGGTGTTGTGGAAGACATTTCACCTTCTGTAAAAGGTAAAGCGATAGTACTTTTTTACACACAGCCACCACCCCCCTGCAACCACTTTTGTAAGGACAGTTATGTTTATTTTGAATGTTTTGTACCATTTTTTATGATGTGCAGCTATTCTCATCAATGGTACTGCCCATTGTGCCAACGTTCTTCCTTCAAGGGATGACGATCCTGCAAGTAATACTCCTCTCCCTCCCTTCCACACAAGGGAATCTAGCCTGATATATAGAGAGGGCATATGGAAGGAATAGAATTAGAAAGTTGCTGAGCGTTGTTATTACATAGGCCTTGTGGAAGCCAGGAAAAAGATACAGGCTCAGGTCGACGAGTGGGTTTCACAAGCTCTCAAGTCCCGCCAAGCCTAGACCTCTGTTGTGGCCGGTGTCTGCTGTGGGAGAGCACACTTAGTAATTATAATAAATTACCATTAGATCGCCCCAAGAATCTTTTTATACTCTCCACAAGGAAATTGAATAACCATCTGTTCCGTTGAAGGAGATGATAGCCTTTGCAAGGTGGCCATTGTCAAGCTGTCTCTTGAAGGCTCAAAGACAAGCAAACTTCTTTTGCCATCACACAATTGTAATTAAATAAAAACAATTATTTTGATAGAATTTCTGTATTTTTCTGTATCACTCCATACAAATCCAGAACCATCCGGAACCATCCTTCTGTCGCTGAATCGAGACCACACGACCAAATTCATTTGTTCCCACACACACAATTTCTTGCCGCTCCATTCCCCCCAATATGGAGCCCTCCATACACGACAAGCTGAGCGAAATGCTCGAACGCAATCCAGACTTTGTCGTTGAAGGTAACCCAACCCGATTTCCTCTTTTTCTTCTCTTCACGGCCTATTTTGGCC
Organism: Acanthamoeba divionensis; assembly: GCA_000826405.1. NCBI lineage: Eukaryota > Discosea > Longamoebia > Acanthamoebidae > Acanthamoeba > Acanthamoeba divionensis. The sequence continues at coordinate 2,767 of CDFI01101234.1, read as the reverse complement.
CCCAAACAATGCTTAAATATGTTTTGTGTTTTTGATGATTTCTTACAATGGACTTGTTCGTTTGTGTCACGGCACATTCATGCACTTTCACGGGCAACAAACAGAAGATGACAATTCAAATGAGATGATAATCGAAGAGCGGGGGGTGCCCCTTGCTGAAGGGATGTGCGCCGAATGCGAGGACCAGCCCCACGAGCTCTTCTGTGAGATCTGTTTGGACCATTTGTGTTTGATTTGCTTCTCTTCGTTGCACAGGAAAGGCAAGAGGGCCAAACACCCCCACAAGCTTCTCAATGGTGAGAACCCCTCCTCGGCTCCAAGCGAGGAGGCCATTGTCAAGGAACAACCGCCAGCCCCTGAAGCAGCCCCCTCGCTGCAGCCCATGCGCAAGAAGGTCAAACATGATGTAACACACCTTCCCCTCTTCCCAGTGCCTGCTAGCTCATGGCCATAACCCCTGCTCTCTTTCACTTTCGCTCTCCAGGAACAAAGCTCTGATGATACAGACACTATGGAAAGCGATGAAGAGGGAAGCTCAGAGAGCGATGACGAGAGCACTCCTTTCTTTTCTTTTAAGAAACAGCAGGCACCCATTAAGCTTCCCAAAGCTCCTACTGAGCAGGTGGGCGAATTGTTTGTGGAAAGAGCCAAATACATCCCGGTGAGGCTGAGCCTAAGCGAAAGGAAGATCCTTCGGCTGCTCGAGGCTGCACTCAATGTATCAGGATACACAGATAAAGTAGACACACTTTCTGTTCGTGGAAAGGTAACTATAATACTTCGTTCCTCTTTCCAGCCCCGGGTTCAAATACTTATCTATTCTATCTTTTATCTTTTCTCCCTTGCTTTTTCTTTGCTTATAGGCAAAGCGTAAGTATGAGCAGCTGCAAGATATTTGTGGTATTTTGTCTGGACTTGCCCTTGCCAATAATGTTCAGGTGCTCCATCTAGACTTGAAAAAAGAAAGACAAGCTTCGCAACATAGTTGAAGATACAAAGATATGAACGGAATAACTGACCCATCACTGTCTTTTTATGTATAAATGCCTGCCAATTCAGATGGGAAAGGAACTGGTGAAGGAACACAACTTCAAGGACCGTGCAAAGTTTTTCCAAAAGGTTTTTGAGATAGGTAGAAGATACAAGATTATGAATCCAGGTATTTCTTGCATGAAAGCGCCATCGCAATAAGCAGCAGATAATTGTGCTGTCAAAGACCACTAATGCATCACTTTTTGAACACAGAAAAAATGCGTTCAACGTACGGCAAGCTAGTGTATTTATTGCAGGATTCTGTCAGCACAGAAATCCAGGAACTACTGCAGTTCAGCTGCAAACGAAGCATCAAGACAGTGTATTCTGTGCTTGAAAAAAAGGGCAGCCTAAACCTCCTTCGTGATCCCCATATTATGACTGCCACTCGAGAAATTGTACCAGACAAGTAAGCTTTCTTTGTCTCTCTTTCTCTCTTTCTCTCCCTGCGTGTGCGTGTGTGCGTGAGAGAGAGAGAGAGAGAGAGAGAGAGAGAGCAGACGAAATGTCAATCGCGTTGATCATAAGCCTAGGCACAGCAACTGTAGGCTAGAAGGAGCATATCAAGCTTTCGGTTGTCTGTCTGTCATGTCAACAACATCAATTCTCAATTCTCAATTTAATAGGAATAAGAGTAGATATCAGATTCGACAAGAGATCAGTGAAAAGGAGAGGGCTGTGGAATATTTAAGCAGGAAGTACTCAAACAACAAGCTATCAAAAGAAACCATTCAAACATGCCTTTACTCTATCGGCGACAACAATAACTTCCTTACATTCAACCGTGATCCTGTACGTTTACAGCACTTAATCCCTTTGGTGAAGTAACATAACCACTCTCTTACCCATATGCCTTACTTCATATTCACAGGTGGATAAAATGATTGACTATCTGATAACAAACTTTGCGCCTGATAAAATTGACGATGGCTACTCATTAGCCATTTTAGCTGGCCAGGTACACTTCATACTACCCCATATCCTCTCTCTTTCATGCATGCACTCATACAGCCAAATTTGATTCTTACCTCATGATATGGTGCCACAGGACGGATCACGTTTAACACACAACCACGAGAGACAATATTTCTATGTTCTACAGTCGCTTACTCTGTGGAGAGAAATAGCCAACGATATGTTCAAGCTCTGGTATCTCAGCGAGGAAGACCTGCTCAATCACGAGAACTCATACCAACTTAAAGATACAGGTTGGTCCATAAACGAGTCTTTGCTTTATCTCTCTTTGGGGCTTCTTTTCCTTCATCTCACCTTTTTTAATTCATCCCCGCCTGGGCAGGTCAGGGATTGAACAGGGTGCAGCAGGCGCCCCAGATTCGCCGTGCAATGCAGTCTCTGCTTTACCGTTGCCAGAGGCTAATAGGCCAGTGGGTGGGCTCCAGTGTCATTCACTTGGGTGATCACAACGTGCCCAATGCTCTTATGTTCATCGATAAATACACACAGGCACGTTAATCATCAAATCCTCGTAATTTGGTCTCTCTGTGTATGTCCTTGCATTAATCCGTTCAATTTGTATTATTATTATTATTGTGTTCACAACAACCACAGGTGCCACGCATACTTAATCCTGTAGTCCTCACTCTAAATCAGCTTGACGATCTTGCAAAGGATAGTGGTAAGGAATTTCAGAAGAAGAGAAATGGACTACAGGAGAGCAGAGAGAGCAGTATGGTTAGCCATAAGCCTTGGCCTGGTGGCCATGGATGAGAGAGAG
>CDFI01101216.1:0-11238 GCA_000826405.1 Acanthamoeba divionensis | reverse complement strand
TCTTACACTCAACACATTTGCTTTATCTTTTTTTTGCTCCTTCCTTCTTTCGTTCTTCCTTCATTCCAATCAAAGAGATCAAGAGATGGCTGTCAAAGGCGCCTCCACCAGCATCTCTCGAGGAAGTCTTGTATACATCGCCCTGGGTTGCTTCTTTGTAGGCTTATTCCTGGTGTCCTCCCTCTACGCCTTCTTCATCTCTCCACTTGTACAGGCACACATCCAACGACACACCCTCCCTCAATGTAAAGAATGTAAGGAAATCTCTTTTGGCCCCCTTGGGCGACTTGAATATGCTGTTCTTCCTGGCAATGGCCCTTCTGTCCTCGTCCTTCATGGTTTGTAGTGCCACACAAGGATTTCATTAATTAAGACCCTCTCCTTCACATGCCCTTCCCCATTAATCAATTTTCACAAATTGGAAAGCGATAGCTAATGCTGTGCTTCACAGGCACACCTGGAGGAGCTGACCAGGGCCTCCAGTTTGCAAACATGTTTCCCAGACACAAGAAGAATGTAGAGCAGCTTGTAAAATTGTCAATGCAGGGCCAAGAAGGAGTGCCCACCCACCCCCCCAGCGTGGAAGAGGAAAGGCAAAGGGCCTTCACGTTCATCATCGTGTCACGCCCTGGCTACATGGGTTCTTCTCTGACTGAGGGACAGAGTCAGCTGGACCAGCATGCCCATTTGTTGGGCCTGCTTCTCGATGAACTTGACATCGACCGCGTGGCGCTGCTCACTCTGCCTGGTAATCTGTCCCCTCAACATCCATGCACTTCTCTCTTGAATCATTTCACACAGATGAGCCATCTAAGCTCAAATACTTGTGGCTGGGATTGGGGGCTGCAGGAGGTGAGGCGCTCGGGAAAGAGTTTGCAAGAATCAATGGAGCACGTTGTTGGGCCTTTGCTCACATCACGGCCTCTCACGGATCTACGGCTTACAACCACTGGCTGGTCAATGGTCTTTCGTCGCTGAGGGTGTTGAGAGCGTCACCCCTTTTTTTGCCCCTTGCCCCTGCCATAGATATGTTCACTGAGCTTGCCCACCTCGCCGTAGTCGTGGCCGCTGACGCTGCCTCTGCCGCTGCGATTCCCTCTATTCCGGGGACTCACGGATCCAGCGGCCCAATGATAGGGCGGTGGATAGCCTCTTGTCTCGTACCAAGAGAAGCGGATGCAGGAGAGGGCATAGGCGGAAGAGGCGCGCGCCGCTGGTTGTCTCTTCTTCTAACTGCACTCCCTTCTGCAGACCGCCAACTTGGCCTCCTTTACGACAGACATGTGGCTAGCACAACAACAACAACAACATCAGAGGAGCTCGAAACACGCTTGCCCACACTCATCGTACGACCACCCACTCTTCATTCAATCCTTCTCTGCTCTTTCTCTTTCTCAAGCACGCGCTGCACGACGCTACGCCCATATCCAACCTTCCCCCTCCCTCTCCCCTCACACATCCACCCTTCACCCACCACACAACACTGCACATCACCAAAGGTTCCTGGCTGAGTTGGCTAATGAGCTACTGGAAAGCACTTCGAGCGCGAAAGCGTCCAGAGCCCACGGTCACTATGCCAAGGCTTATATGGCTAACCCCATACATCTCTCTCTCTCTCTCTCTCTCTCTCATCTACACAACAGGTGGAAGGAGAGGGCAGTGACGTGGGAGGTTCCAGCAGTGAGGAAGAGTCTGCGCCACACGCCACGGTGGTGCGGCGTGTGGTGGCAGGCCAGGACGCCGGTCGGCTGGTGTTCGGTAAGGGCCTCACGCGCATCGTGGAGCGCTTCTTGGAGCAGCACTCGCAGTTCCTCGTTTGGGAAACACAGAAGCCCGAAGACATGCTTTGATGCGTGCATGTCTTCAGATCGCATGTGTGTGTTTGGGGGGGGGGAGGTGGAAGGATGTTTGTTCTGGTGGTGGTTGAGGGGGGGGAGGGGGGTGGATATCATCCTTCAGGTGTTTGCGTGTCTGCTGCCCCCCTCCCCCCCAAAAAACTAGTTTTTGTACAAATCACACATGGTGGAAAAATAATCAAATAAACTATTTTCCGCCACTGTATGTTCAAATTATGCAGAATATTAACATTTTTAAATAAACACTTAAGATGGCGCAACAGGAAAAATCCAACAAATCAATTCTAAGAATTTTTTTGAGAAAGACCCTGAATAGAGAATAAAGGAGGTGATAATGGTAACAAGCAGATGAAGCGAGCCAAAGTTCAAATTGAAGGAGAGCAATGCTGCGACCATAAAGAAGAAGGCAATTTGGAAAGAAGCATAAAAAGAAAGATGCAAAGCCAAAAAGAAAAAAAGACATCCACCCATTCAGAGACCACCAAAGGAGGAGAGAAAGAGGGGGAGGTCGAAGCTGACGCCTCCTTTGATGTGCTTCCCAATGAACTTTTGGCAGACATACTTTTACAACACTTAGACCCATTCTGGCATCTTGTTTGCAAAAGTGTTAGCCAGCGGTGGCGCTTTCTCCTCTTACAAGGGGGTACTCCTTCTTTTTCTAATTAGAATTAACACAAGCTACTGACTTTGTCCACTGGTTTCATCTGCAAAAACTCCAAAAAGTGAAGTTGCATTGCGTCTAAACAGATGGGCATGCTGATATGGTGTGAGAAATGAAGATGCAAAGCTTGGATTTATTATTTTTGCTTTTCTTTGCAGAGAGAGAAAAAGAAGAAGATCTTTTATTATATTTAATTAATCATATGGCTGCTGTACAAATGCACAACACATAGATACAAATAAGAGATGTGTGATAATATTATAATGGCAAGTTATGAACAATAAACATATAAACAAAATTATAATAACAATAACAATAGCAATCGAAATGAACGTGATGCAATGTGCAATGAGAGATATAACAACGGCGTGTTACACACACGCGTTTCGAACAAAAAAAAGGGGGGGGGAGGTATTGCAAGTGGCTATGCATGTGGTGCGGGCATGAAAAAGGTGTGTTTATACACAGAGGGGGTATTGGGGGTGCCTCTAACCTCATACCCCTCCTCCAACCGTCGTGACAATCGTATTTACAAGCCAGCAGCAGCAGCCCCTCTTAGTTGGCTGCCAAGTGGCTCGTCTCCAGTTGCTGTAGCTGTTGCTCTTGCTGATGCGAACCCTCGCCGCCGCCGCTGGAGATGATGGCAGCGTTGAGAGGAGAGGGGCGCGCGTAGTGCCCGACGATGAGCATGAGCTCGCCCAAGTACCTGAAGGAGGCCCTCTGCCTGGAGCTTTCCATACGCGCCAGGATCGAGAGCGTCGACCGTGCTGTATACAACTGCACACACGCAGAAATAGAGTTTGAGAAAATTGAGAACCACAAAACAAAAGAGAGAGAAGGAGGGGGGGAGGACACATACAGTGTAGGTCGAGCGGCCGCCGAATATGGTGCGACATTGGTCCATGAGGCGAAAGTCCTGAGAGGTGTCGGTCTCCTGCACGGAGGCCTTCTTCTTCCAGTAGGAGAACGTTGTCCCCTTCATGTGGAGCAGCCCACAGAGCTCCTTCTTGATGAAGAGCGCCCCGCCGGCACCGTCGAAGAGCACGTGTACCAGATGGCCCCCTATCGAGTGCAGCTCTGGCCGGCGCAACTGCAGCACTGAGGAGGAACGAAGCACCTTCCTCTGTAGCTTCATGATGTAGTTGGAGCTGAAGCCTGTCTGCTTGATGAGGTTCTCCTTGTTCTCTTGCTTGCTGATGAGCTTGACTATACTCTCAGGTCTGATGCTCGTTGTGGCCAGGCAATCCTTGACGCTTCTCTCCACGACCAACGCGGCAGAGTTCGCGCCGTCGGCCTCTGTACAGAGGCCTTCTCTTCCTGTTTTGTGTTGTGGACTTGTGTTGTGGCTTCGGGTGGGTAGCTCTTCCTGCTTCTGCTTGATAGTATGCCTGCGCGCTCTCTGGCCTCTTCTCTTCATCATTACTCTCTCTCCCTTTCTATCAGATGACTGTTGTTGCTGCTGTGGCGATGGTTGCTTCCTCTTCTTTCTAGACGGCATTTCCCACGTCAGAGGATCATCACCATCATGTTCGATCTTTATCTTATGTTCTCCAGGTTGTGCCTCCCTTCTCCGCTCGGTGTGCTTCTCCGTCTGCTCCTCCTCTTCCACTTGCTTATAGGTTGCAAGACGCTTCTTGAGGCGAGCCGCAAATTGAAATAGTTCAAAGTCCTCATCTTCGTCGTCATCCTCTTCATAATCACCGTCATCGTCCTCTTCATCATTATGTACAGCTGCCCACCTTTGCTCTTTAATTGTGTGTGCTTTCTTGATGGGGAATATTGTACTACTAGGGAGAAACTTCCCTTCAAGTTGCAGTTGGTTGATATCGTCAGACATTGGATTCATGAGGTAATCCAGGTCGTGGACGCCAGATGGCCTTGAATGAAATTGTGAGATCTTGTTGCTGTTGAGATTAGAGGTGGGTGTTGCTGGTTGCCTCATGAGGAGGTGTCTGAGTTGCTCTTGTGGTGAGAGACTTTGGAAATGTAGATCCGCTTCTATGTCTGTGGTTTGTTGCTTCTGGTGTTCCTGGTAGCTGTGAAGGCCCACTGAGTGGGACAGAGGGGCATCTTTCTGGAGCTGAAGCTGTGTGAGTGCGCTGAGAGTAATCATTTCTCTGTCATCCATGTCTTTCATCCTGTCCTCTTCCTTCTGATTACAGCTGCTACTTGTTACCTTAATCTTCTTGTGATGTTGCTCCTTTTGCTGCTCTTCTTCACGCCACCGCTTGAGCCACCTAGATTTGTTCTTCAGAGCCTGTTCTTCATAGTCCTCTTCTTCAGATTGCGTCCTGCTACGCTTGCCCATCTCTAAATCATAGCGATGCAGATTTTGATGGGCGTTCTGCACGTCCATCATGTCATTGGTGGAGGACATCATCCTCATCCTCATTCTGTAGGATTATAGAATTTACAAATCTTAATTCAATGTGTTGGGCAAAATAGCAATACAGCTCAATTCAACCGATTGTGCACGATCTGTAAATGCAGTGCATTACAAATGATCTGGAAAGGAAATCTTGAAAGAAAAAAATATTTTCTAAAGCCACAATAAAATACTAAAACTATTTTAATCGTCATCAACTTCTTAATCATAAAAAGATCGGTCTGTAATTCATTCAATTGCAGGTTTTGTACAATTTCTATTGCTTTTTAGATGAATATTGATTGCAAAGAGAAGACCTGTATGGCACAGGTTTGGGGCAAAGTTAAGCACTTACCTTAATTATTTGGTTGGTTTACTTGCTTGTGCGCTTTTATCTTGGCTGATTTGGCCGCTACTCTACTTTGGTGGTGGTGTGGCTGCTCTCGTGTTGGTGTGTGTGATGGAATGGAGGAAACGACGTTTTTCGTGAATTCAAGTTCGCTGCTGCCACACTCCGCACTGCAGGCAAAAAAAAAAACCCTGGTGTGTGCCAACGGCGATGATGGATGGTGACCGTTTGTGGCGCTACAGGTCTAAGAGAGGTGATGACGTGACCTCGTGACGTGGGATCTCCCCCGCCATTGGTCAGTCGGAGCAAGTTCGCGTGAATCTCACGGCATCCGAGTTTCGCGCCAATGGTTAGCTGTCAACAGTTTCAAAGTTCCGTTTTCGACGAATTCGGCTAACTTTCTATACTATTTCTCTGGGCGACGGAGCTTGTTGCCGTGGAGGTGAAGTTATTACTATGATTGCGGTTGGTTGGTTTTATCTGCGTTCCCAAGATTGGAGATGGGCTTTATCCTTTCGGGGCAGACAATAAAAGAGAAAGCACCCATTGATCAGAGTAGAAGAAAAATTAATAAACTAGATAAAAAGAAATAAAAAAGTAGAGCTTGCCTGGCCCGTGTCTATCTTTGAGGTGGTTGTGGTCTCCTCTAGCTTTATCTTATTTTAACTTGATTTATTTGTTTTTTATTCACCACCACCACCAGGGGTTGTCTTTGGGCAACGAGAGAGACAGCCAAGAGGCCCAACAAATTGGTGAATGCTCTTTGCCAGATCACCAGCTAAGGTTGAAATGATTTGGCAGTCACTTTGACACTCAATAAGGAAGAAGTGTGCACGTGCAAAGAGAGGGAGGAGAAACCACATGGTGATGGCATTAATTTAGTTTTGTTTTATACAGGGTTGTGTGTGAAAACCACAACTGAGAAGCAAATATAGTTGTGACACAACGTGTGAGCAGTACTGAAAACTGGGCAAGCGTCTTCTCTTCTTTTTGTTGTTGTTAAACTCATCCAATCTTGGATTCTTCCATCTCTCTCTCTCGAAGGATCTCTGATATAATAAATATATAAAAGGGAGAGCATCGCTGTGATGCTCTCTCTCTCTCTCCTCTCTCCTCTCTTCTCTCCTTCTGTTCCTGTTCTCCATTCCTATTCTACATATGTACCAATGAAATGGAGGAATCGGGACACATATTTCGTGGGCGGGCACACAGAGATACCATCTCGATCATACACAAACGATTTGAGACTGTGCTCAATTTGCTTCTTCGCGTTGTACGGCTGCAGTATATCAATAACCGCCTACACACAACCGTATTGACATGCACTCTTATTGTCAGCACACACCAGAGGGTGAGCCATCTATGTATATAACCAAGAATTGACTACTGACCATGTAATATATGGCCCTAAGAGGCTCTCTCTTTTCTCCTGAAGCCCAGACTCCTCCATCCTCCATTTCTAACACTTCTCCGCTGTTTGGTGGAACAGTAAGTATTGTTATTTTGCCATGATATACAAAAATATGACCCACAGTGCAAAGATACCTGAGAGGCCCCTCTGGAATATGCTCATCGTTGCTGTCAACAAAATGAACGCCCAACAATAAGCTGTAGTCTACGATGCCAAATTTCTCTAAGAACTGTGACATCGTAAGGCCAGAATTGTTAGAAATCAATTGTGTGTGAAGATCGCCATCTGTCAACGTACCTCAGCATCATATTTCAAAATTTCCATAAGGCACAACTTTCGTTGTCTGCCCAACTGTATTATTACACGCTTTAGACCAGAGGCGAAATGAGAAAGGAGGACATAAGAGGAAGGTACCAACCTTAATCCTAAACCGGTCGATGAGGTCAAGGTCCTTGAGCATGAGACCTGATATGGGCCTATCAAACGAGCAAGAAAACTATACAAACATTCTCTTAGTAATTAGTTCATGGAAGTTGTGGTCCTGAAGATCTAATACAAGGTAACTTACAAGGGTCTTGCGACCAACGGTGGAACCCTGCAATTGTGAAAAACAGATCATTATTTGGAGTGATTATCAAGTTCATGCAAGAATAATTTGCAGGTCCTGCAATTTTAATTAGATATTTGCAAGGCACAAGAGAAAGAGAGGAGAAATTGCCTTGAGGTCATATCGCTCATGAATGTGGCGCCGGGTATGGAAAATATTTTTCATTACAAGAAAGGACACCTGCTCACAAAACCACGAGAGAACCATAACCATTAGTACATGGACCAGGGGGAGTTTGCAACTACTATCATAAGGTGAGGGTGGCACCTTGTCAAGCGTCGAGAGCTGCAGGCGGAACATGCCCACAAAGCGGGTCAGTAAGGAGGGTGCCGTACGCAAGTGGTCCACGTAGGCACATAACAGCCTACGTAGGAACTTGGTCTCTGCTGGTGGAATCGTCTATTCTCACACGTGATTCACCCCCATGTGACACAAGCATGAAAATTAGAGTTGGGAATATGCGTAACATAAGAGTGCAGTGGCGCCAAACAGATAAGTACCTTAATTACAAACTGGTTATCTGAAGTTACCTAGAAAATGTAAATACAAATTTAGTGGACATGGAGAGTGAACAAAAAAAGATGGCGGGACGGTACGTAGAGGAAGCTGCCGCTCTTTCCAGAGAAACCTAAGTCGTTGAAGTCCGAATTGCTACACATAGAGCTCTTGGATAAGTTTTTTAACCGTTAGTAAATATACATATCCGAAAGGTTGACTGGATAAGTAGCTAAATATGGAATACTCACTAGGAAAGCTTCCTCAGAAATGCCAAACATACCGCGTAATGTTCGGAATGCAGCAGGCGCTAATGGAACAGTGTAGATGTTGTGTAAGAGCAGAGAAGAGCAGAGAAGAGCAGAGAAGTTACCATATTCTCGAAAGACAAAAGAGTCGAGGGATGATTTAAGGGCGAGAGTGTTCTTCACGCGACAGTCCTCTTCTGTCACAGACCCAGTGCCCCCACCGTATCTGAAGCAACGAGTTAGTATGATTTTAATATAGTGAGAGACAGTGAAAACCCCATCACGAAATTACACATTAAAATACAGTTAACCCAAGAGGTGAGATAATATATGTGCCTTTCAGACGACAGGTCAAGGGTGGCTCTGATGCCAACTTTCATTTTGCATCTCACGGCGGCTGCTTCATCATCCTTAGTGTTTCTTGTTTTCTTTTCATTCTGCTTTTTGTCTTTTTCCGGAGCTGAGATCTTCTCTTTGTCCTCTTTTTCTTCTTCCTTAGGAATAGTTGGTAGGATAGGAATTGGAGGGTCCTTGCTGGAACTTTTAACAGGCTTGCGCATCCAATGAGCGCCTGGCTCTGAGGAAAGCCCTTTGCTTTCTAATTCTGAAGGGGATCCTGTTGATCCATTTCGCTTTGCATCCTGCTTAAACTGATGCGGTGTTTGTGGAGCATTGTTAAGGTGCTGTTGCTGTTCAGGGCTTTTGTAGTCGTTGAGTTTGGAACCATTGGAATTTTCTTCCTTCCTCAGCGCCCATTGTGATAACTGGAGCGCAATTTTGTAAACAGAGGTAGAATCCTCGCCAGCAGATGCTGTTGTTTGTGTTTCTGGTGGTGCTGGTGCTGGTGCTGGTGTTTGGATCTTCTTCTCTTTCTTTGGTGGAACGGGCGCAGGGTTTTTGTGGAACCCACCCTCAGTGGGGCGGTGGCCATTGGGCGGTGGCCATCCCTTCTTGCGCGTCCACAAAGACGGCGAGCTTTGTGACTGTCTCGACCCCAAAAAAGGTGCCCACCCCGTAAGTAAAGAGAGAAGAAAGAAGAGTTGAACTGAGAAGAGGGAGTGGAAGGAGTGGGATAAATACACTGGAGAGGCTGGAATGGGAACGAGATTGGGAGAAGTTCTGGCGTAGATTGGGAGCGGGAGCGGCAAGCAAGGAATTGGTGGAGTGCTGCTGCTGGTAGTATGTCCCAGCCTGCTGTCGCCCACTACTATTATTCATTTGTACGGGGGGGGGGCAAGAAAGAAGGGCACCATAAGCAATACAGTCATTGCAACGCAGCAAGAGGCAAGGTTTGTTCGGGGGGGGGGATTACGGGAGACGCGCTGTGTGATAAGATGTGTTGTGGTTGCTGTTTACTTTGTGCGGCTTGTGGTGATTGGAGGGGGTTGAGGCGAGGGAGGAAGGAGAGGGGGCGGAAGGAGCTTCTGCTGCAGAACCCTGAGATAGCTCAATACCGCAGGTTACGCAGTATTTGCTGAGCGCTCCGTTGGGCTCTCCGCAGCGCGCACAGTACACGACTCCCATCCAGAAAAAAGGAGGATGGAAGGGCTGCTCAAATCAATCCAGAGGAGTCAAAGAAAGATGTTTTTTTTTTGTGAGTTTTTTCAAATGAACCAAAAAAAACCAGGGGCCCTAATTAACTTGGAAATTTCCCCCAAAATGAACGACTCGCCGATTGGATGATAATTTGGCGTTTGATTTATGGTTGGTCAAATTATTGCCGGCCAGATTTAAATTGGTGAGATTATAATTTAAATCCAATGTTGCGTTGGCGAACACATTGTTCCATTGTTACCTTGTTCTTTGTTTGAGTCTGGTGTGGCCACCAGCGCTTTTCTAGAACCTCAAGAAAAGTCCAAAACAAAGAAGCTTTAAAGTGTAAAATGATAAGGGTAATGTTGGATAAGTTATTTGTTTTTAAAGAGTATATTTTTTAAAAAAAATGTATGTACTTTTCCATCATTTAAAGTTAGACAAATACAGTTTGTGTGCAGTGAGAAAGTTTTAAAAAAGTGAACAACTTTGTGGTGGTTGTTGTAGAGAATTGCTAAGTCATAAGGCCCCTTATCTATCATTCTGTGGTTGCATTGAGCTCATTTCTGAAAGGTTGAGGAACACTCAAATTCTTAAGGTTACTGTTGAAGAGGCGCCCTTAAGAAGTGCTCTCGGGAAAGGCAGGCGCGCCTTCTCACAGTGCCACATTCCCCTCCCCCAAAGCCGAACCATTCTCTCTTTCTGTTGAGGTTAGATTCTGTATTGTGTTTAGCAAATGCCTATCATCTATGGTAATTGTCCCGCGTCAAAGCATGTGTAGTTTAATTAATATAAATACAACAGTATTACATGCCTCTCGTGGTAGTAATAACATTTAAAATGGCTTTATTATTCTCATTAAGCGCTTGTGGCCAGGGGGGCTGTTGTACTTGCAGAGTACTCTCCCAACACGGGTAACTTTATGCAGATAGCCCGACAGCTGTTGAGAGAGATCCCCCTCAATCGTCACAGGAAGTCCTATGCTGCCAAAAAGTACATAATCTCCCAAAAAAGTAGATCTTCTATGAAGCTTTCCTTTAATAGTGCACTTTTATTACATGGTGCAGCACTGTTTTTCACTACATGGTCGATGAGAATGGACTTATCTACTTGTAATTGTGATCCCTCCCCCAAACCCCTCTCCTTTTGTTTGATCTTTCCTCTCATGATCATGCTTATGTTGGTTGATGGTTATTACACAGATGTATGGCAGATTCGGCAGATGGCAACCGCATTCCTTTTGCTTTCTTAGATGACCTGCATTCCAAATTCATTGCTCAATTTGGAAGAAGGTTAACCCCATTCACCTCACTTTGCTGAATGCAAGTATTTTACTGTGCATTATTGCGGGTGTCTGAACACATGTTTTACGCTTCTGCAGCTACCAGCACGCTGGCGAGGGCGCTTTTGATGATGCCTTTTCCAGAGTGCTCGCAGAACAGATGGTAATGTCGTCATTTTCATGAAGGCTGATTTGGGTCGTTGTTCTTTGGAAGAGAGCTAATGAGAACCGTGTGTGGTTTGTTTGGGGGGTGGGCGCTCGTTACAGAACTTTTTCAACACTGACAAGGAAGCTGATAAGATACGTAAAATCAAAGAAGACATTGCAGTCGCCAGGGACGTCATGATACAAAATATTGGTTGCTTCCCTCATCCATATTGTGTGTGTGTGTGTGTGTGTGAGAGAGAGAGAGAGAGAGAGAGAGAGAGAGA
>CDFI01101207.1:0-10562 GCA_000826405.1 Acanthamoeba divionensis | reverse complement strand
AACACTTCACAGATGAGCGATTATTAATAATTAAAGAGCTGCAAGGAAACAAAAAGGACGATTGCAGAGATGTATGATGAGGAGGCCAATGCAGAAATGGAGAAAGAAACTGCTCTGCTGGAAGGCGCTGAAGTCATGTTAGCTCTGAAATTAATTTTGGAAATTTTTGCTTTTGTTGTTAAAAGAGACAGCTGATTGGAATTGCAAGGATAACTTGTAAGATTTTTAACTAGAGGACAACTACGCTTCAAATACCAGTGATGCCTCCATCAATAGGAATGTCCACCGCTGTGATGTACGAGGCCTCGTCGCTGGCCAGGAAGAGCACTGCACTAGCCACCTCCAAGGGCGTGCCCAGTCTTCCCAGCGGACACCGGATCGTAGCTGAGTCAATCAATTGCTTCTCGATATCCGCATTGCCGCCTGTTACCTTGCCGACGACCTCAGTAGGGATGAGGCTCGGGCTGACAGAATTGACCCTGATGCCCTTAGGAGCCCAGGCCTGACCCAAAGATCTAACAAACGATCTGCCTGCGGCCTTGGTTGCAGCGTAGTGGGCCATCCTTGGAGAAGACTTGGAAGCGGCAATGGAAAGGTTGAAGATGACGCTTGACCCTGTGGCAAGAAGAGGGGCCAGCTTCTGGACAGTGAAGAAGGCGCCCTTCACGTTGACATCAAACGCAGAGTCGAAAATCTCCTCCCTGATCTGCTCAATGGCCACGAGGTGGCATATGCCAGAGTTGACGAAGAGGATATCCAGCCGACCGTTGAAAAGCTCCTTGGCCTTCTCTGCGAGGGCTTCGAGGGCGTCCAGCTGGCGAACGTCGGCGACGAAGCCATGGGCGTGGGGGCTGTTGAGGGACTTGACGGCAGCTTGCAAGCGATCTGAGTTTTGGCCAGTAATGAGGACCTGCGCTCCATGAGCGAGGAAGAGTTGAGCCGTAGCGTAGCCCAGCCCTGTGGAGCCGCCAGTGATGAGGGCCGTCTTGCCCTCTAGGCGCTGGGCCTTGGGCGTGATCGTTTGATGGGTTGTGGTGGCCATTCTGTAAGTTGGTTGGTTGGTTGGTTGTAGTGAGTGGAATGGAGATGGGACTCAATTGTTAACCCCACAACCAAATCTGGTTTACCTGTGTTCCAGCCAATCGCCAGGATTTTGGCCCTATATCGCCCCGCTGGTTGAAGGCCCATCCCACGGCGATTACTGTATCGGCACTGTATCGGCACTGCCCACATTCAATCTCCAAATCTTGAGTTTCAGTCGTTTTCATGTTTGCTTGAGAGGATTTATTGGTATCAACTTTGTTTTAACTGTTTTAATTTTAAAAAAATCTCTTTCTCTTTAGTCACCTGATTTCTTCTTTTTTCAACACAATATGTTTCATTTTGCACTTATCAAGGGTCAAGTCGGCGACCTGTCCTTCAAGTCGGCGGTAATTTTTGTCATGTTATTATTATTTCCAATCCCCACCAGGACATTCTATCGCCGCTTTGGGGCTAATATAAAAGTGTTTGAAAAGACCACTGGCCTCAAATCAACACAACCGCTTCACCACCATCACAACTACTACTACCACCACTATAATATATTATATCTCAACAATGTCCACAACTGTTTTCGTAACTGGCGGTTCAGGCTACATTGGATCTGATGTATGTTTCCACATTCCTTCCGTTCACTCTGACCTCAGCTACTAGGCTACTCACTTTGTCAAATAGGTGGCCAAGACCTTTAGGCGTGCGGGGTACAAGGTTTATGCACTTGTGCGTTCCCAAGAGAAAGGCCAGGATCTGCTCAGGCATGAAGTCATTCCTGTGATCGGCGACCAAGGCCAGCCAGAGACCTACCGCAAGTATGTCAAAGAAGCTGGAATTATCGTAGACAACGTGGGTGACTATGGCGTCCTTGGCTGGGACCATATTCTTCTCAAGACTGTTATTGAGGTTAGTCTCCTAATCACCACCCCTTCCCTGATCAAGAAGTCACCACCACATTGGGTCCCTGTCATGACACACAGTCATTTTCTTGATTCAGGAATCTGAGCAGTCTAAGGGAAGGGAGCAGCTGAAAAAGACCTTCATCTACACTTCTGGTCTCTTGGTCTATGGCGATAATCCTAACCAAGTGCTCGATGAAACTTCTCCTCTTCGGACTCATCCTGCAATCCAGTGGAGAGTAGACTTCGAGAATACTCTGTTGGCCGAGACCAGAGTCAATCCTGTGGTGGTGAGGCCAGGGTGGGTGTACGGCTATTCAGGCAGCTATACCTCACAATATTTTGAGGCTGCCCAACAAAGTGACACTTTGGTGATCAAAGGTATGTCGTCCCTTGCAGGCTCGTTGGTGGATGTGAGCCTGTTATTCTAACTTTCTTCAACACATTACATAGGAAATAAGGACAGGAGATGGCCTACAGTTCACTTAGCAGACCTGGCTGAGGTCTATCTCCTTGTTGTGCGTAATCTTGCGGTGGCCAAGGGAGAGGTCTTCAATATTGCCACTAGCCATGGACCCACTGTTGAGGAGTTGTATCTCAAGGCGGCCAAAGTGGTGGGCTTCCAAGGCAAAGTCGAATATCAAGTATGTGGCCTCATAGCTCCTCTCTCTCTCTGCTCTCTGTACATCCAAATGTGCTCACAACCAATCATCTGTTGGACAGCCGAGGGATGAAGGCTGGTTTGCAGAGGTTACTGAGGCCTCCATGGTGGTGAACACCCAGAAGGCCATTGATCAGCTTCACTGGCAGCCAAGGCACATCGGGTTTGAAAACGAATTGGAGAGCTCCTATCAGGCGTTCAAAGCTCACCAAGGCCGCAAATAATTGTCATATGAGGCTTGTCTGCTTTCCTCTTTTTCTTGTTTAGTTTTTTCCTGTTGACTGTAAACTAGTTGACTCCTGTCTCAGCTCTTACAGATGAAAATAGATCTATTTTAGAATTTTGTGAACAATGTGGTCTTCAACTTGGTAGTGTTTTATTAGAGGAAAAAACAATTTAAAATAATAAAAAGCAGTAATATTCTCTCTTAAGTGGACCAAGATATAAAAGACTATATCCCAAATAACATACTATACACTATACACTATTCTTTTAATTTAGATAAAGTAAAAGAAACAACAGTTTCATCTTCATGATAGATGATGGCAAGGACAAGTACGTCTAATTGCTACTGTTGATAAAGGCTTTTTAAGAAAGAGTTAAGGCTCAAAGGAAAAAAGGTAACTGCTGCTGTCCACAGTGCTAACTGTGGTATCACAGGGCAGCAACAAGATGCCTTCTTAACAAAAAATTTTGCGACATTTGTTGTCCAAAACCGTATCACCATGTCAACCACCCCACCAATCGAGGGCCGGACATGTGCAAAAGCTATTAAATTTGTGTTAATTCATGTTAATCCAATCACATTCAAAAATTTAACCAAATGGTTTGTTTTGTTTGTTTGTTTATGAATGATTAATTGATCCGTTATCGCGCGATAATTTCTTTTTATTTGCGGTCAATAAATAAATTTGCGTTTTTTGTTTGTTCTATTTTGTGGGCTTTTGGGTTTTTCAGCAGCACTCGTTGTCGTTGTGGTCGTGGTGGTGGTTCATTAAAAACGAAGAAAAACAACAACAGCAAAAGGGGGGCCCACATTGAAACTCAGCAACCAACGACGACCTGGATGCGATATTGATCAGATTCAATACTGATCAGATTATTATCAAAATTACAAAGAAAGAAAAAGAAAGAAAGAAAGCAAGTCTCATCAACCAAGCCTTCAATAATTGAAGAGAATCAAAGAGACTTGGGAAGTTGATTAAATAGAACTTTGGAATTCAGGTTGCAGCCTCTTTGTTGCAACTGAAAAAAAAACAACAACCAAGCCATGTTTCCCAGCTGGTCCAAGAAGAACAGAAAGGATTCCACAGAGATTGTCATTGCAAGGAGTCCAGCCCCTGATAAGAGTCCCCTGGCGAAGCTGCCTGCATCTTCTTCTACTACTATAGATGCCCAGGAAGTACTGAGCTCTCCTCGAGGGGCCAGGCCCACCACACACCCCCTCAATCGAACGCCATCTCAAGGCCTATCCAATGACTCCTCGAGACAAAGAGGTAAGAGACCTCTTGCCCCCTCTTTCATCCCCCCCCCCAAAATTCAACATCACAATACCTTATGCCCTCTCCTCTCCTCCAATGGAACTTTTATTGCTTGAGCAGTCATTATTAAAAGAACTTTCTTGTTTTATCTCCTCTTCTTTTCTTTTCTCTTCTCTATCAGCCCAAACGCAGCTTGAACCTGCTCACAGGAGGAACACTTCGCTTCCACCAAGTACCCACCACCAGGAAAAAAAGGAGGGAAGTGGCAGCTTCGGTTCCACGCCTAGCGAGTCAGATGATGACAAACTGGTCCCCATCATGCTTAAAGTAAGTATAATGAAATGTTACGCACCGATCGTGCGTGGAAGGAAGAGGAGGAAGGAAGAAGGGTTCCAATTTGCCACTCAGTGTGTGTGTGTGTGTGTGTGTGTGTGTGTGTGTGTGAGCAGAGAGAGCAGAGAGAGAGAGCAGAGAGAGAGAGCAGAGAGAGAGAGAGCAGAGAGAGAGAGCAGAGAGAGAGAGAGCAGAGAGCAGAAGCGTGCACACACAAATACACAAAAGGAGAGAATGAGAATAGCTCTTGACTGCAGAGAGCGGTAGTAAAAGTGGTTCTGTACTGCGCATGATCTAACATCATTGCTGCACGATTAGGTGACCTTACCTGAGGAATTCGGAGGGACAACTCATCAGCTTGTACTCCACCAGAACGTATCCATTGACCAAGTAAAAGTAAATATTTAAAATTTACAGATTGATTGAAAGCTTTGGGTTATATTGTAAGAATTGATATATTAATCATTCCCAATTTAGATTGCTTTGTGGAAGCAAGTACCAGCTCTATGGCAAGGAACAAAAAGAGAAGATTTTTCTTTGCTTTTCATTAAGACCAGGGTATTCCTGTCTCTATGTTCTTAATTAGGCTCGCTTCTTCCAGTGCTGATCCTTCAATTTTACTAATAATACAGGAGGAACTTACAATGGAATTCAAAAAACTTCTTAGCTTCAATTCTATTAATAGTCTCTATCAGACAAAGAAGAAACTCAAATTCAGACTAGTGTACAAAAATACAAGAATTATCAAGCGCAAGTATGTATCCCCCCTGCATCCGATCATATTAAGACGAGAGAAAGCATTTTTGTTCTATTTTATGGGATGAGGAGAGTCTGAACTATTACGACACTAAAGCAAAGTTTCCTTGTCATCATGAAGGCCCACATCGGAGGAAGGGCTGAGGCCGGCTGCTGCTAAGGCTACTTGGCAGACAGACGCTGATAAATTGGCAAACGAATTGACAGAGACAAAAGAATCCCTATATCGAATATTAAATCAACTCAAGGAATGGAAAGTAGCAGTTGATGGCCAAGTATCAGGTAAGACAATGTATTGTATCCAGCATATTGGTCTTTGCTGACATTTGTCTTACATTATCTCAAGGAGTACCAGGGGCAGGTTCAGTCATTATATCTCCTCAAAAGAGGGAAGTACTCAGAGTGGTGTCACAAAAGATTCAAAGCATTTTGGACTACAAAAATGAAGTAAGAACTGAACCCATTTTTAATATGAAAAATGCACCAAGTTGGTTTTTCTTTTTGGAACTAAAGTCCTATTTCCCTTCATCTCTTTCTTTCAGGGAACTGAGACTGATTCTGATTCTGATGAAGAAGTGGAGGTTCCCGATGGCCATGCCTTCATTCCCAGCGCGCTCAGTACGTCTATTTTTACTCGGTTTGGTGGTACTAAAGCTGTATCTACTCAGATTCCTTCTGCTGGTGAATATTCCTCTCTTTTTATACCGTTTCATTGCTTGCGTAACCTAACAGACTGTTCTACGCCAACGGCTGAATCAAAAAATTAAGGCAACAACAAAAAGAATAGCTCTGGGAATGGTAGCCCAGAGGAGCAGATAGATAGAGTAAGAGACGAGCTGTTATCAACTGAGGAAGCTTACCTCAGTGGCCTCACTATTCTTGTAGATGTATGTTTCCTAATGTACAGAAAGAAAAAAACGTCTTCTCAATTATATCGTATTGTTTAACTTCTTTCCCTCTGATAATAGGTCTACCAGAGACAATTGGAAGCTATGGACCTGCTCACTAAACAAGAGATAGAGATTGTTTTTTCAAACCTAAGGTCTGTTCCGACATTGATTAGCTAGTTCTTTTGCTCACTATTCTGACGCCGCTAACATAATTACATGTTTTGTTTTTACCCTTCGTATAAAGAACTATCCACCAGATTCATTTACAGTTGTTATCGAACCTCCATCGCAGTTCTAAAGGCGACTTATCTTCCCTTTCAAAAGCTTTCAGGTAAGAATTTGTTACTGATGCACTTGACTTCTTCACTTTTGTTGTATCAAAGAGAGGAGAGATGAACAAAAATTGATTTTCTGACATCTTTCTTTCTATAATTAGCCAATTTGTGCCTTTTCTAAAGATATACACAGAATATGTGAATGGTTTTGAAAAGGCCACCAAACTAGTAGACAAGCTTGAAACCAACACAAAGATTAAGGCCTTTTTCGATGTATGTGCCTCCTGCGTTGCTCTTCTTCAATATCTGATGGAGTTTCATCTTTTTCTGCCACAATTTAAAGGAGTGCAAGAGGAGACCTGAGTGCCAAAGTTTAGACTTGAGATCATTCCTTATTACGGTAATATATCAACCTAGAGGGGAAAGAGGAGAGGGGGAAAAGTAGCTTTCTTTGATCAAACAATCTGTCACAACATACAGCCCATCCAACGTCTGCCCCGCTACGAGCTCTTGCTGAGGGATCTATTGAGGCACCTGCCGGATTCACAAAGCGAAGAGCGACAAAAGATACAGCAGCTTCTTACCACCATCGAAAAAGTGAACGAGGCACGCTCCCTTCCTGCGTTCAGTTTCTTTTTGTTTTATCTGATCACCATTAGATGCCTTGTCTTGACACCGCCCTCCCCCATCTTTACTTCATACATGCAGCATGTGAATGAGAGCAAGCGAGCCCAAGAACGGCGGCAGAGACTATATCTGCTTAAAGATGTGTCTTTGCCTAAGGGAATAGTAAGCAACAACCTTAGCTTCTCGCTGAAGTGCTCTCTGTCCTATCTAACAGAATGAGGAAATCTGTGGGGTATCTACAGAATATATTCAGCAGACACGATAGAGTGCTTGTGCGCGAGGGAGCGCTGCCAGTGCACGTACATAAGAGAGAGGACCATGTTGACGACTCCCACACAAGCCTCCCGTTGGGCCGCCTCAAGTACCGTCCGCGTTACTTCTTCCTCTTTGACGACATGCTTATTCAAGTACGTCAGACACTGGCCCTTCTTTTCTCCTCCAGTAATTCATTATTGTTTGTTGACTTAAAATTGGGTTCTAATGTGTTGTCTAAAGGTGAGAGAGTTGAAGTCTGGCAAGTACAAGTTCATTAGAAACTATGATATGCTGAATCTGAACGTTTCAAGTACCCTTGGCCACATCTCCAATGGTACAACAACAGAACTCTTTATTTGCTTATTACTGCTCTCTGCTCTCAACTATTCATTTTGGTCCCTCCTGTTCGTCTTCTTCTTGCATTCATCCACTAACATATCTCCATTTTTCTCTCTTTGCATCAATCAGGCAAAGAGGAGACGGCAGACAATGACACCACCCTTACCTTTGTCCTCACTGAGACTCCCATCGGTGGGACACTGAAGGAGTTTGTGATCAAAGCCAAGTCCCTGGAAGAAAAGCAAAGCTGGATGGCTGACATTGTGAAATCATGTGAAAACGCATTAAAGGATAAAGGGCATCATCAGCATCAGCAGGGAGAAGCCTCCATCACTAGCAGCCACTCTGGCAGTGTTGTACCAGTGGTAGAGAATGATGATGCCAACAAAAAGGACTTTAGAAAGTCAAAGCTGGACAAGTTGTGGAAAAAGAACAAGCCCAAAGAATGATGATGATGATGATGGGATAAGTGATGATGATATCATATGATAATAGAGTTGTTGAACTTAATTTAATGAAGCTATGATTTTTCATATGTACTATTTTTTTATTTTTTTTTAAAGGCCCTGTTTGTTAACACTTTTTATGGAACCAGTTTTATTAAAAATAAAGTTTGTTCTAAGAGCGAGCCCTGGGAGACGTGGAGCGGGGAAGAGTTGGTTGTGGGGCTGTGGCTGCTACATGGCGAAGAAGTGGAGAGTGAAGTGGTTGATGATGGATGGCGCAGCGAGTTCTCGCCAAGGTCAGTTCACCACTGCTGCCTGCTGCCATACAAGACTTGTTTGGCCTTGATAAGAAGGCAAACGAGAAGAAAGATGATGAGGATGATGAGGAATAAGGGGCAAAAGCAGAAGTCTCTTGGTTCACGTTGGGGTCAGTAAAGGTTACGGTTTGCCGTCAAAAGGGTTAACATATTAAGCTGCTGCAGGACAGATGGAACCTCAGCTGGACGTCTTGCTGGAGGTTTGGCATGGCTCAGTTCTACAACATCATCGTACCTACACGATACAAGTCAGACAGTCAAGCTCTGTGCACAGCAATTGTGCTAAAAGAAGGCAACACATGCTGCGTATTGGAATAGGTGGTCTTCATCTTCAAGGGGCGCCCCTGTCTTAGCATTTCAGGAGATTGAGATATCTCCTATAAAAACTCCCTCATTGGCCACTAGGAGATTTTGGATTTCAGACAGAATCTCTATGGACTCAAATGAGCCTATCCCTTTACTAATCAAAACATGTCATCTTACATTTTCCCCTTCCTTTTATACTCAAACACACATATACACACAGTTGTTGATTGTTCTTTTCTTTATGCATATATACACATGATGCATATGTTATAATAAAACACAAAGTTCATTTTACACTCTCTCTTACACACTGTAAGACACTACAGTAAACCTTTTGTTCTTTAATAGATTATAGGCCTACACTAAATATATAATAAACAGATAAGACAAATAAACAAAAGCACAGTGCACAATGTTAACTTAACAAACAATAAAAAGTATAACTTATAAAATGTTGACTTTATAACTAACAAAAGCACAAGTTATACAAACACTAACTTTTAAACAGGCACTCTATGTCTGCAAGCTCTTCTTACTGTTACAGTTAAGCCTTAAGTATCTCATCTAGATACTCAATGATAACTAGAGTATGCTCAAGCTGGCCAATGACAGACAGCAAGTCTATCACTTAAAGATGAAGCACTATGACATCAAGCTTTATCATATGTATAACTTGTTTGCTGCTGACATCATCTCACTATATTATTGCCTCACAGAGCAGATGGTCATAGATATGCTGACTAAAGCACTAGCATGCCCCAAGCTAGCCTACATCAGGTAGATCAGGAACCTTCACTACTGAAGCAAACTCCCACAGCGATGATTTTGACCAAAGGGACGTATTGGAATAGGTGGTCTTCATCTTCAAGGGGTGCCCCTGTCTTAGCATTTTAGGAGATTGAGATATCTCCTGTAAAAACTCTCTCATTGGCTGCTAGAAGATTTTGGATTTTAGACAGAATCTCTATGGACTCAAATGAGCCTGTCTCTTTACTAATCAAAACATGTCATCCTACATTTTCTCCTTTCTTTTATACCCAAACACATACACACACACAGTTGTTGATTGTTCTTTTCTCTGTGCATACACATATGACACATGTGTTACAATAAAACACAAAGTTTATTTTACACTCTTTCTCTCTTGCACACTGCAAGACACCCACAGTAAACCCTCTGTTCTCCAATACTGCGATCGCTGTGGATGGACCACCAAGGTCTGTGGAAGTCACTTTATTAATACATGGGCGACCCTGAGGAACAGACCTGAGCTGAAGCCACGCCTACTCGCCCAACTTGACAAGTGTCTCAATTCAAGTTCGGACTTGGAGCAGAGCGATAACCACATCTTCAATACTCCGCAACATCTCCTGCATCATCAAAGCGAAGGGGAGAGACTGACAATAGACAAGTTTGAAGAAAGGACCTGGGCAAGACGAGCACGCGATCAGCAGACTGCTCCCACATCAGTTTCGCCCCAGGTCAGTGCTGGACATCGGCTGCTCTGAGGGTTCCATCACAGAGAAGCTGGCGACTTTCTTCGGCCTTCCTCCATCTAGAGCCATCGGCTGTGACATCTTGAACCCTCGGCACACGAGTCCGCCTTCATCTTTAGGGCAGAAAGCAAGGCATTCTCCTTCCTTCTCCTTGAGAAGCTCACACAGTCAGGGCAGCAGCTCATCAGATCGAGGAGAAGAAGAAGGGTGGAGCATTCCTCTTGAGGCAAACAGCCAATCCCTGGTGACTGCCTTGATGTCTCTTCACCACATGCAACGGCCCAGACAGATGCTGGAAGAGATCTTTCGCGTGGTGGAACCAGGAGGCTACCTGGTCATCAGAGAGCACCACTGCCCTCAACCCTCACCGAGGAGCCTTCTCTTTGATGTGATCCACGGCTTCTACTCACTGGTCTTATCTTCACCCAGAGAAATGAGCGAGGAGC
>CDFI01101192.1:0-11395 GCA_000826405.1 Acanthamoeba divionensis | reverse complement strand
GGGGGGGGGGCATTACTTGAATTCATTAGAGCATAGAGAGCCTGATTTATCTGCATCGAAATACTTGAAGTACTCGCCACATACCTTCAGGGTAGCCAATTCTTCCTCAGACAGCTGAAGAGACTTGAATCTTTCGTTTCCCCTCCACCACTGTGTTGTTGTGAATCAATTTGTTGTCCAAACAGCATGTTTATTTGAAAAAAAAATGTAAAGAAAGTATCTCTTTAATTACCTGAAGAAACTCGTTGTAAGTGATGGAACCACTGCCATCCCTGTAGAGCATTTTTATGAATATTAAAATTAAGATGTTGAGCACTAAGTGAGGTTGGTGGGAGAAAAATATACTTGTCAATCATTTTGACAGCATGATCAGTTTCTTCCTTGGAAAGATAGTAGCCCATCGAGTAGCACAGGTCCTGAAACTCAGAATCTGAGATGCTGCCACTTCCATCATGATCATATTTGTTAAAAATGATCCTGTTCATCGAAAGGAGGAGAGATCATCATTATATAAGAATAGTGTTGTTTTCAGAAACAAGTGAATGGGGAATTGATTACTTACTTAGAAACAGGTGTCTGGCCAGGGGGTCCTCCAGTGTACATTATTGTTGTTGTTGAGGTGTGTGGTGGTGCCTTTGAGTGGTTTGTGTTGAATTCGTTGGTGCGTGTGAAGTTTGTTGGTGCGTGTGTTACCAGACAGCGGTTTTTTGGTTCTTTTAATTTCTGTTAACCCTCGAACCCAAACCCTTAAATTAAAACAACCATTCCAAAATCAAATAATAAAATTAAAGTGTCGTGGTAAAAATATTGAGATATAATCTCCACAGGCTGCACTCTCATCATCCCATCTGCACCTCACCATTTTATTTAATCCTTGATATATCTTTTTTTACACAGTGTTAGCATCTTTTATAAACACTTAAATATTTATAATATTATATTATATTATTCTTCATTTTTGTCTTCAAAGTTGAATTTTCTTTATTTTAAAAGAAAGACAAATACCTTAAGAAGGCAATTTACTCGAAAAATAAAAGCTTAATTACTTTTCATTTTCCAGTAATTAATCAGTCGGATAAATTATTAACAAATAGCAAAACCAGACTACTGCCCAATGATCCAATCGGGGAAGAGCAGGATATATTGAAGTGCCTTAAACCATCAGTTAACTTCTTGCTTCCGTTCTGTTGCAGCACCCCCAACACACAAGACGGAATTCCAGCCCATTCAGGACATCTTGCTTTGCATTCCCTCTGATCCAAATGGCATCGTCACAGCAGGCCACCACATTTGTCCAGACAGGAAAGGAGATACGTGGCGATGTGAAGCTCCTCTCGCGAGAGAAGATTCCCACCCACACGTACAGTACCTCGAGACAGGCTGTGCTCGTTGTTGCTGACCATCTGACCTCTTTGATTCAAAGATCCAATCAGTTTGTGATCGGTTTGGGTGAGTGAAGATTGGCCAAATCTCTTTTTCGCGATTTCAAATGCACAGTGAAATGGAAAACTGATTTGCCTTTGCTCTCTGTTGTTTTTTTTCTTTTCTCACTGAAGGTGTGGATTCTGCACTTTCAGCTGTCTATGAGGAACTGGTCCGTAGGCACAACGAAGAGGGCTTGTCCTTTAAAAATGTTGTGGCCTTTGCTGCCCACGAGTACCACGGACTGGCACCCCACATGCAAGAGCTGCAAAGCCAACAGGCCTTCTTGCGTTCCTATTTGCTCGACTCAGTGGACATCAACCCTGGTACCAAGCTCTTTGCTCACTTTGCTCTCATTTCTTAAGGGAGCATACATCTAAAATGAACAAAACGACAACAGAGAATATATTTTTGATGGACTTTGATGGCTCACTGGATGAAGAAGTTATTTCAAACAAATGCAAAGCCTTTGCCAATGCTATTACATCGAAGGGAGGCATTGATTTTCTCCTTCTTGGCATTTCCTCTTCAGGTAATATATATTACAGATTCTCAAGCATAATTGTTAAATTATTACTCAGAGCTGGAGAAGAGAAGAGGCCATTCAAAGGATATCTTACTGGTTTCCTTTGAAACACAACATTAGGCAGGTTGGCATTCATAGAGCCGTCTGAGGAGCAGCAGCTTGAAGCTGAAGTGATGCTTGTTGAGCTCGACCAACGGTCCCGCGTCTCCGCTGCCAGCGACTTCTTTGGCGTTGAAGACGTTCCTACCCATGCTGTAACCCTTGGTGTGTTCACACGTCTCATGAAACAACAACACCTTTGCTCATCTCTTTCTTAATGTTGGCCTTGAGAAATACTTTACTAACATTTTGACCTTTCTGCAAAGGTCTTGGAACGTGTCTTAACGCTAAAGAAATAGGGATCCTTGCCTTTGGTGAAGGAAAAGGTAAGTGTGTGTTTATTTCACTTTTAAGAATAAGAATATTTGAACCAGAAGATAGTGTATTTGACTCACATTTCTGTTATTCTATTATTTTATGCAGCTGGCATTATTAAGAAGACAGTTGAAGGCGCTGTGACCACACAAAACCCTGCTTCTTATCTTCAAAAGCATGCCAACTGTAACTTCTTTATTGATGAAGCTGCTGGTGAGTCTCATTCATGCAACCACCAAATTAAACACACTGACAATATCAAATTAATTGAATTATTTCTGTGCATTCAAGCCAATGGTTTGACGAGATTTGAGAGCCCCTGGGTATTAGCTACAGGCAAGGGCATTGTCAAGTATGATGATCTTATGGAGCGTAAGGCTGTCATCTGGCTGGCTTTGCAGGTATTACGATCAACAAACCCAACTATTCAAGTTCTCTCATTTAAGACTCACCATCATTACCGTAAAAATTAGGCTGGCAAGCCCATTTTGAGATTAACTGAAGAGGACTACGCTAAACATCGTCTGCTGCAATTAGCTAAAGAGAGAGGTCCAGTTTATGACATCAACATTCGTGTGTTCAAGCACATGAGCCACACAATCACTGGCTGGCCTGGTGGCAAGCCTGATGGAAAGACTACAGGTAAAGACAGCTGCTGTCAGGTTAAGAAACAAAGATTAGTTTCATTAAAGCTTAAAGGATCATTTTCTTGCACTACAGGGTTCAGTCCGGTTTATCCCAAGCGCGTGCTTGTATTTTCTCCTCACCCAGATGATGATGTTATTTCTATGGGGGGTACTTTGATCCGCTTGGCAGACCAAAAACATGATGTCCATGTCTGCTACCAAACATCTGGAAATATTGCTGGTTTGTGCAATGGCCATCTTTACGATCTGGAGCCAAGAGATGAAGAAAGAACTGACATCTTGTTTCCTTTTAGTGTGGGATGAGGATGCAATAAGGTTTGCCAATTTTGCTACCAAGTTTTGTCAGCTGTTCAATATCAAAGAGGTAATATATATTTATCTAGTTTTGGATTTCACTCTTTCTTTTCCCTTCTGCCATGGAGTTGACATTCTGGTCAAATTCAGGACCAGGTGGCATCAATCGAGCAATCAGTGGAGAAATTTTTAGCTTCGAAAAAGCCAGCTCAAGTCGATATCGATGAAGTCAAGAAGATCAAGGGTATGACTGATTTTTTTCATGGCCTTCTCTCTCTGCTCTCTCTTACACACACACACACCAGCGACACAACTGTTTGACTATATCACCTCACACAGGGCTTATTCGTGAAACTGAGGCAACCGCTGCGGCTCGTTACTGTGGAGTCAAACCAGACCACATTCACTGTCTGCACTTGCCATTCTATGAAACAGGAAAAGTGAAGAAAAGTCCATTAGGCCAGGTTGATATTGAACTCGTTAAGGGTCTTTTGGATAGAGTCAAACCACACCAAATTTACTGTGCAGGGGATTTATCTGATCCTCATGGTACGCTATCCATTCTTCAGTTTTTACTCCATCAGAAGCTTCTTAACAGCTAAGTGATTGTCTTTGATGCCAATATAGGTACGCACAGGGTGTGCTTGAATGCTATTTTTGCAGCATTGGAACAATCTAAAGAAGCTGAGTGGTACAAGGAATGTGAAGTATGGCTTTATAGAGGCGCATGGCAGGAATGGGAGCCTGAGTTGATTGATATGGCTGTTCCCATGTCTCCGCACGAGAAGCTCAAAAAGCGTAACGCCATATTCAAGCATCAGTCCCAGAAAGACCCAGCCCTATTCCCTGGATCTGATTCTCGTGAGTATATTCAATTAAGCAATATTAGCATCAGTGAGGGCATAGAGAGTTTTTTTTTGCAGTTATTAAATATTAATATTGTTGTTAATTATGTTCTGATAATTCTTGTTTGTTGTTATTCATTGCAGGTGAATTTTGGCAGAGGGCAGAGGCCAGGAATAGAGCCACAGCGGACCTCTACGACAAGTTGGGCCTGCCCGAATATGAAGCCATAGAGGGCTTTGTCTTGTTCAATGGCAAGACACTCAACTTTTAATTAGGAATTGAACAAAGGTAGCTTTTTCAGGAGTCACTAAAACAATTACTACATCATAATTATTATTTATTAACATTAAAGTCCTTTTTGCTCATATTTACTTAGTAGTCTATTTTTGTTTTTGAAGTTTATTAAGCTCTCTTACTGAGAAAATGGGCTGAGCTTGGCCCGACTAGACATCAAAAAGGGTTGGTGGCAAAACAAAATGCCAAATAAATAGGTGGTTCACTATGTACACGTGCATGAAAGCCATCACCTTTGCAGCTGGCTTGACACAGAACCTTGATGTGTGGCGAGCGGCTGTCCTTAGGCAGCACCATTTTTGTTGTTGTCTAATTCAACCATCTCTGTTTCTTCTTCGTCCTGTGTTTTGAGTTAGCATGATGTTTTTTTTTGCTCTCTTACAGAGTATCAGGTGGGGATATCCATACCTCTTCGTCGTCATCGTCGTCGTCATCGTCGTCATCGTCGTCATCGTCGTCATCGTCGTCATCGTCATCGTCCAGACGTTGGGTAATACGCAGAAAGACGTCCTCCAGAGTGGTAAGGGACACCTGCAAGTCTTGAATGCCCAGCTCTTCCTTATGCTCCTCCAATTCACTAAGGGAAAAAACAAGATATGTTAATCATCTTATTATTATCAAATGCTATGCAGTTCTCTTCTCTCATTGAGAGCATTAAAGATAGTGGATGGTGAACCTAAGGAAATCGCTGATCGCTGGGAGTTGGTCATAAGGAATATTGAATGTCACATAACTGGAAACTCCATCAGATTCAACCATCACCCCTGTGAAGGCCAAAGTTTAGAAGCTGTATTACCCAATGGTGAGTATCGTTCACACAAAATAAAGATATACCTTCCAACTTGGAATGGAAAAAGTCAGCTATATCTTGTCTGTTCTTTTCTTCAGAGGCAACACTGATACGGTATCCCTATATGGAATGTCAGTTGGTGATGAAAAACAAAGGAACCAGTTGCTGGACACTTTGGTCATACCGTTCCAAACTTGTTCTTAAGACGAATAGAAGACCCTATGCACTGCAGTCTGCCACGAGCCATAATAGCTGTGATAAAAGCGATAACAAACCAACAACGGTTATGAGAGATCATTTTACAGCAAGAGATGGAACATTAATATCTTAAGATGTACCTATGGTGTCTCCCAAAATATCAGCTTCTTCCATGGAATGGGTTGTGAGCACAATCACACGGTCCTTCTTTGCCCTTTCTATAATGGACCAAACTTGTCTGCGAGAGACCGGATCCATTCCTGTTGTCTGTGTGAAAAAAAAAACAAATGATGAATCATCCTACCACCTGCTATATTGGCTTAGGCCACAAAATAACACAGGTTGTAAGCTGGGCTTACCGGTTCATCCATGAACACGATCCTTGGATCTCCAACAAGTGCTGATATGTGTGACAGATATTAGATTTGTATCATATTAGCTAATAGACATTCTCGTCCTGAGGGGGTAAACAAATACATAGATTTGCCACTCCATCTCTGCTCTCAAGCACTCTTTCTTAGTTACATTGGAGGAATCAGTACCAACTGCAACTGAGAGCCTTCGTTTCATGCCGCCGCTGTAGGTTGAGACCGCTTTATTACGGGAGCTGGTCAAGTTGACTTCCTAATGATGTTGAATTTCAATTATATATATATCAGTAAGGTGGAGAATCAGAGCTTGACATATGTCATCATTGAAACATACATCTATCCTTTTTGTGGCCTCTTCTTTCAGTTGCTTCAATGGAACTCCTCTCATTCCAGCGAATAGTCTGAGGAAAGAAAATTAGTAGCTGCAGTGCAATGAATTGATGATGAGTTCCAAGGATTATTCACTTGATATGCTCTTTGCCAGTAAGGTCATCCCAGAGTACATCGAATTGAGGGCAAACGCCCATCATCTGGCGGATCTTGTTCATTTCATGCCGAATAGAGAGGCCATAGATAAGGGCATCTCCATGTGTTGGTGGTACTTGCCCTGTCAGCATATTTATGGTTGTTGTCTTCAACAACACAAATACAAGATGAGGAAAGAATTAGAAAGAAGATCAACTTATGAGTCTCTTGTGTTGTTGTTCTATTACATACCTTGCCTGCTCCATTGGGTCCCAGCAAGCAAAACAGTTGATTGGAATTGATGTGGTACCATACATCCTGTAAAAACCTTTAGTATCTGAGTTCATAGTAACACATTAGATAAGGAAAGGCCTGTTACGCACGTTAACAGAAGTGAAGGCTTCTTGTCTCTTGCCACAGAGCCATTTGCAGCAGAACTGGCATGCCAAACACTGACAGCAGCCACAGATTCCTATTCATTGAATGTGAGAGGTGATATTCCTCCTTGAAGAAGAAGAAAAACCAGACACATTACCTCCTTTGCGTGTAGCAGAGTACGTCTTGTTGAGATTTGTTATCTGAACAGCAGTAGATTCAGGAAGATCTCCAGTCCTGACCCTTTTTTCTTCTGCATACACATCTTCATCCATTTCTGTATCCTGTAAGAGATAGTGATTACATAAGAGCATTAGATGAGACCACAAAACTCCAGAACAAATTTTTAAAAGAAAGCACTAACCATGGGTTCATCGTAGTTAATTGTCACTGGAGGGGCCTTGCAGTTGCCAGTCCAGTATGATTTTGTGAAGAAGTAGTACCATTTCTGGCGTACCCCGTGTTCGTTGGGGAGCACATTGTCCATATAGAGTGCAAGCATTAAATATAGGGCGAAATCTAGTAACAGCCACAAGTACAGCTTTGTGCATGCACATTTGATTGTTAGAATGAAATTTCAGGGAAGGTATGATGTGAAGGGTTGAGATAGTACTGTACTTGCAACAAAGGCCATTTATCTGTATTGTTAGTGATCTCATTAAACGAAATGCTCTCTCCTAATGTGAGTAATAGGTGTTAGAAGAAGAAAGAAAATAGCATTACAGTGCCTTAAATGCAATATAATGAAGACACTGAATGATTACCATCAGAAATGTTGCCCAAGTCATAAAGGCCTTTTGCAAGCATCACAGGAGAGAAAAATGCAATGATGTACTATTATATTGTTGAATGTAAATGAGGGAATAGGGAGATCAATATAATTTAATCCACATACTTTGGTGTACCAATTGTCAATGTAAACATGAATGTTACCTGTCCTATAACAGTGCCTTGTGAGGCATCATCACTATACAGTTGATTTGCAGCAGCTTGAAAGAGGAACCCCACAATAAATATCAAAAATCCAAGTGTAGCTATTAATTGTTAAGAGCAACCACTCACTTACAAGAAAGGAGTATGGTTTGCAGAAAAGGATACTTGCACTCTTAGATTCCTTCACTAAAGTGGAAATAAGAAAGGCAAAAGGAATCATGCTGAGTCCAAAGAGCCACAAAAGAAGGAAGTATGTGCCAAAGTTATTCTTCAAAAAGATGTCAAACTGAACAATGGCTCCAGTGGTGATAATCAGCAGCACAGTCAAAGTGGTAAAGAACAAATGAGTTATAAACCAGGTCACCCAGTAGACAGAGCTCTGTATTCCACAAAAATGAAGCAGAATTGAGACTTAAGCAATTACATTGATGACCAAATGTTGGAGAAGTGGATAATTACCATGAGGCCCATTAAATTGAGTGCAGCTCTCAGGTGTAGTTCCCTTTCCATGGCTATTTGCCCTGCCCCAATAACAAAATTGAACATGATAGCACCAAAGAAGAACACAGCCCCTGCCCTTCCTACCACTGAATGTGAAAAAAAATGAGATATCAATTATAGATTCCTCCCCATGAACATTAAAGCAGTCATCATCATACTCACAATTAAAATTCTCAGTCTCAGGTCTTGCTTGTTCTTTATATGCAACATTCAAAGCAAGAGTGTCATTTCCTGAAACCAAACGTACTGTACGAGGTGTATGTAGGTTAGTCGGTCAGTTGCTTTTGCAAACAAAGAACTGAAAGAAGAAAGGCAAGATCACACGTACAGAGTTGCCTTTCCATTGCAATCATCATGGGAACTTGCACGTAGGTTGCATAATTGATTACTTTTCCATAGCGCTTCTGGTTGGTTTCATTTGTTTGCAAAGTGTAAGAAATGGTGGTCAGGCCTGCCTCTTCGCTAACATCCAGAATATAGCCTGTGCACCCAATTCACATTAAAAGAGAAAGAAACTGTTGTTAGTATGCAAGCAACCTTCCATTCAACTTAGTCACAATCTCTCTAATCATGTATATCTATATATCTATATATATATATATTCTCTTTCTTTCTTGTGTGTACACACCTCCTTGGGTAGTGTTGATATTGGTGAACATAAAGTTGTCCATCTGCTCTGCTGTGTCAAACCCTATGACCT
This sequence comes from Acanthamoeba divionensis, assembly GCA_000826405.1. Lineage (NCBI taxonomy): Eukaryota > Discosea > Longamoebia > Acanthamoebidae > Acanthamoeba > Acanthamoeba divionensis. The sequence goes on along the minus strand of CDFI01101192.1, from coordinate 2,619 downwards.
CACTTTCTGGTATGTTACTTTCTTCTCGTATCTGAAAGCACCAAAACGAAAGCAGAGAGCAATCAGTGCACTGTGTGAAAGCAAGAAAACAAGAAAGCAATAACGGACACTGGTTTGTTTCAGAGGGATGCATACCTGTCTGATTATTGTTTCCACTAAGCTTGAGCTGGAATCATTCTTTGGAGCATATGCAATGGTCCAGCATGTATCTGCAAGTGTGCGTAAAGATCAGAAACAGAAGATATCAAGCAGTGGAGTGGTATATGGGGTATAGGCATACTACCTTTGCTTGGTCCTTTCACACAGCGAGGTATGGCAGGCACAGTTTTTTCATCTGGGTGGTGAACTGCAGATGGAATGTTTAGAGATCAACTCAAGATATCTTCAAAAGATAACCTGAAGGTGGAAGGTGGCTACGTGTTTTGTAGATATCCAGTCTGCTGCTGACATTCTCAAGAACGACTTGCATCAAGAAGAGGACGACCACAAAGATGATGGGAGCCATGATCTGCACCACCAGTGCCCTATAGCCCCTTTTCTGTTGAAGGAGGAAGGAAGAATACAAGCAGGAATTAATTCCAGTAATCCCACCTTAATGCTGCTGCAGGGTGTGCACAGTGAGAGGAGAGGTGAGTGAGTGATGTAAGTACAGAGAGTAGCCAATTCTTCCACATCAGCAGAGAAAATTGGGTAAACCACTTCTTGCTGCCCATTTTGGTGAAGAAAAAGCTGAAAGTGGGTAAATCCCTGTGTGTGTGCCCTTGGAAGTGAGGATGAAGGATGTAATTGAATGGAAGACTCCTCTTTCTGAACCACCAAACGCAGACAATGGCACAACAAGCAAGCAAGTGGGGGGTATTTGATATAAAAAAATGCCCGAGATGGGTAAAAGCGACACGTTGTCGAAGCCAACCAGTTCTTTTACCCTCTGCTTAGTTTCATCCAATCAGCAATCGAGTTTTTTGCGATCACGCACGTGCTTCGGTCCATTTTCCTTAAATGGTCTTAATATCCGGGAAATATCTGAGATTCCATTGGTCGCCACACCTCAGTGGGCTGACGGGGGCAGTAATGCCCTTCTCCGTCGGCCTACTGTGTGGGCCATATATATATATTAAATGCCCTGTGTCACCAAGTGTCACCAAAGAAAGAGAAGAAAAAGCAAATAGGAGTCAATCTCACTTGTTTTTTTTTTGTGTCCTTGGCATCTCACCCACCACACACACTCATTCCACCACACAACCCTGCAGCACTTGTTTGTGTGTGCAAGTTAAAGAAGCGGCTGCTGCCATTTAAAGTTCCCTCCAACAATTTTTTTTAGTTGTCTTCTTCTGAGCTGCACTGGTGGTGAAACCCTCATACAGAGAACTAGCATCCTCTGCTTGCAAGCAAAATGGGAGAAGGTGATGGGTTTGAGGATTTGATGGCCCCTGAGCTTTCTCAAAAGCAGAGGCGCAAACTGATAACAAAGAGATTCTCCTTTTGGTCACAATTCTGGGCCCTTACTGTCAAAAGTGCCACCACACAGAAGAGGAATTACCTCACTAACCTGTGCCAGTGCATCACACCTTTGATCTTGGTTTGGCACACTCTCCTTACCACTATTCTAGAAAATTCCCTAATTGAGCTAATTTTAATGCATATTCTGGTGCCCATCTAGATGTTTATCTTGTTGATCTTGCAGCTTTGGGTGGGCTCTTCTGTTGACAATAACAGCAGGGAATATCGTAATGCCAACACTAAAGCACCATTCTTGATGTAAGTATAAGCAAAGTTGCAAAAGAAGAATTGGATGGCAATGCCAATGAGTTGCAAGCATTGCATATCCTATATGAAGACAAAGCAAAAGAGTAGTTTTTTAATGGACGTACTACATGCTTGTTGGTTGATTTGCTTCATTAATGTCATACTCTCATCCCACTACTAGACTGCGTAAGCCAGCTGATCATAGTGATGAGGTCTTTTTGCCACCTGCTCTGCTTCCCTATTCAGCTAGCTCTGAGGCTGGAACAATTGGAGTGTATGGACTCAATGGAACAGGAACAGGCTTTCTGGGAGCTATCACAAACTCAACCCTTAAAGTCAGGGTAAGTTGTAAATCTATGTGTATGCTGTTATATGGCTGGTAACTGTGTAAACTTACTTGTTCTTGTTTTGAACATTCTTTTCGTAGTTAGTCAAGTACCAGGACTCAGAAGTCTATCTGGAGGACTTGGACAAAGCCTCCTCAGTGCCAATAGTCTCAGTGCCCTTTAACTTCTCACAAGAACCAAACAGTGATGCCATCAACACACTGTTCTACTACTCATGGGACAACTATGATCCTCCTCACTATCCTGATGGTAATTACTACAAAGAGCTGAAGATGAGTCAACATAGACTGACTGTTGATGTTTTCTTTGCGTTATACAGCTTATGAGTTTAAGAAGATCTCCTTTGATTCCAATGAATTCCAGTTTACAGTGCAGTACAACTATTCCTTGTCCAGGGGAAGAGACTTGCCTGGAGCCATAAGTCTCATCACAAGTGCCATCGCCAGCCTTATTCCAGAGCCCAAAGCTGTTATGAAATTTTGTAAGTTGACACTACAACCACAATGAGATTCCTTAATGATGACTA
>CDFI01101190.1:0-10332 GCA_000826405.1 Acanthamoeba divionensis | reverse complement strand
CCACCTTCTTTCTTTAAAGCAGATGTGTCCAGAGACAACATGATGGCCAATGGCACTAGAGATGATGTGTATAGGGACAGGGGAGGGGACGTGTATGAGGAGTTTCTCAGTGGGCGTATCTCTATTTCGCATAACCTGCTAAGGCGCATCAACGTCAATCTGCTGGTCTACCTGTTCCTCCATTTGCCTCGCTCCAACTACATCAACTCTGTGAACGATGCCAAGGTCAATGCACTGATCATGATCATCCACAAGTGCACCAAGGAAAGCGAGAGCTTGGCGGCCTTGGGCGGTGTTGCTTTCTTCAAAAAGCTTCTTCTAGAGACCAACCCGCAGATCGCCTAGTACGACTTTTCTCATCTCTCCTCTTTACATCCTTCTTCTTCTTCTTCTTTCTTCGTTCTTGCTTCCTCTAATCATCAAAGGTGCACCTTTCTTACTTACACCGTGTGTGCACACAACAGCCATGCTAGCCGATTCATCATAGAGCAGCTGCGCAGGGAGAGACCAGAGCAGTACCAGGCCATCTTCTCTCAGCTGCTGCAGAGGGCTCAGGAGACGAACGACGACAAGCTGCTCTCCAACTATTACTTGCAAGTCATCTCTATAATCGAAATGAACGCCCAACACCAAAAGCAAGCTCAAGCTAGAAAAGGAAGGGTTCCCATCACCAAATCAAAATAAATAAAAGGCCCAACAACAACAACAACAATATCAACAAAGAACAATATCAAAGAACAACAACAACAAGACGATGTTATTTATGTACATCAAGACCACCAAAGAAGGAAATTACCACATTCTGTATACTACAACTCAGTTTTGTAAACATGAGTTGTAGTAGTATGGGGAATGCTGAAGGCCCACTCAGTGGACTGATGAACGAGCCATCCCGCTGCGAACACAACCACCCCGTGCATTGCACCTTCCCTCACGTTCCTCGGCCTGTTTGCCCCCCCCCCAAGAATGAGCATTGCAGCAATCTTCTTTCTTCTTCTTCTTCACCACCATCATCATCTTAGAAACATACCTGAAAAATGTCCTGATGATGCCTGTACTTCCAATCTTGCCAAACGTGACAGCACAGGTCTTGGTATCTGCTCCTTCTGTCATGTGAAGTATTGTCAAAAGAATTAATAAGTACTTAGTAGAAGAAGATTGATGATTGCAATGCTGGTACCAAACAAACAAGAGGAAGCAATGCTGTAGCCCAGCAAGGGATATAACACTTTCTTGAAGAGGGAGATGACAGTCGAAACGGCAACGCTGATGGAGGTGCTCTTCAAGACTTTGTGGGTGAAGGTGGCCAAGTTGCCCTTGGCCAGTTCGTGGGCGTTCTCCAGAGAGGACTTGACGCCGCTGGATGCAGCTGAGATGTGGCACTTGCCCAGCGCTGTCTTGACCCATTTGGACAGAGAAGAAGGAGAAGAAGGAGAAGGAGGAGAATATGTACTAGTTTGTGGAGAGGAGGAAGAACGTGTTGCTTTTGGCTGCGTTGCCTTGTGCCTAATCCTCTTGGCACTCTTAAGGACATGTTGCTGATGAAAGCTCTCATCAAAAGTTGCATATTGGCTCTGTGCATAGTCTGCTTCTGCCAGCGGCACATCAGCTGAAGATGAAGTTAGATCTGCTGCTGACATTGGGGCGGTGTCAGACAATGGGATGGGCTCGTGCAGTAGAGAGCCATCGGGCATGGTGTACATGGATGAATCGTCATATGGCGAATCAACAGTCCTTGTGAAGGCTGAACCTTCGTGCCTTTCATTGGGGGAGGACGTGTGTGCTGGCTCCTTCCGCTGCTGTTTGTTGTCTTCATGGGGTGTCTTAGAAAATCGTCCATAGCAAAGGAAAAGTATGAAAAGAAGGAAAAACAAGTATAAAAGGCGTGTTGTACTCATTGTGGAAGGTCGCTAAGCGTGACAGAAAGAGAGAGAGCAAGAGAAGAAGTTGGCCAAGCAGCAGAGCAGGAAGGAGAGGTATGTTAACACGTAAATTGGAGGCACGCCACGTTTTTGTGCATTTCTCCTTTCTCTCAAAATTATTCTGGCGACGGACGTGGCAAGTCGGAAATAAGAGGGGGGGGGCAGATAAATAATACTCTACATCAAATCAAACCTTATATCCAACAGGCTCTAAAGCACTGTCAATCTTTAGTTATTATAATAATAATAATATTACTGTTTCTTGTTATTGTCAAATGTTCAGATTTTTTATACTTTATAAAGAATGTACATTAAGACTGATTGGTCTGTCTATTGACCTTTTGTGTGAGCTTTATTACTTTTTAATAGCATCTGTAATATTATTTTCCTGGTTATTTTGAGGAATCATGGGTGCTTTTATGGTGGAATGCTTTTTGGAGTTTGCAGTGTGTGTTTGCAAGATGTAAGCTTTGTATGTACATGGCCATAAGCTATTAACATTTGAATTGCATTACTTGATTTTTTTTATATATTTTAGCTAAAAGAGTATAACTTTAAAAGCACTAATGCTTTGCACTCATGCTTTTACCTTCAAAATGCACTCATAGTGCTCACTCATGCATTTTTGAATGCTTTTTAAACTAAAATATACTTTAAAAAATTCTCTATAATATAATTAATAATATAAAAAACATTTTAATTTTAGTCTAACTCTCTTAAAGATACTGTGACTAGTAGTAATATAGTGTAGATGTAGTTTGATCATAGCTTATTTATTTACAATCATAAGCAAGTAACAGTTGTAATAAAAATATAATTGTGATTTATAGTTTTAACTTAGACTTTAAGAGAGCTAGGCTTAAATTAAAGTAATGGGATAAAATTGAAAGTGGCTGTTAAAAAGAAATTTCTAACACAAGATATCTTTAAGACTACTTTTATATTATAACTAAAAGTATTTAATGATTATAGACTATATTAGAAAATATTTAAATATATCATTAATATAAAAGTCAAGTAGAGCACTTATCTATCTAGCTTATATTAGAACTTTAATTTTATCTCTTGTATTTAAGGTCAAAGAGCCAAGAATTTTAACTTTTGACAAGTTTTCAAGTAACAAAAAGGAGTTTAAAAACTTTTATACTATTATATAACTTTGTTTTAACTTTAATCCTCTAGTTTCAATTCTGTTAAAATTAAAGTTAGTTATATTAGTACTCTACTAACCAGTTTAGCTCTTTTATAGTATAAAACTTTCTATAAATCTAATTCTTTTTACTTAAACAATTATGTTAAGTTTATAAAGAAATTTAAAAATGCTTTTAATGATCTTTAATCACTAAGAACTTATAAAAAGACTTAAGGTCTTGTATTTAAAGAAACAGACCTGTCTCTATTTATATTACTAAGTTTAAAAGAATTGTCTTAGATATAAGTTTTAATAAATATACTTAGATGTCTTTATTTAAATCAGGGCTTAATTTAAAAATTAAAGACCATTTGGCCTATGTAAGTACCCTAACTTCATTTGAAAAACTAATCTCTATTGCTTTTAAAATAGATTAGAGACTGTAAGAAAGGTGTTTAAAAAGAAAGCAAGAGTCATATAATATGTCTCAGACCAACCTTAGATAACATAAGCTTGCTTTTTATAATTTTTTAGTCAAGCCCTCTATCTTTTATAATTTTGTTTTAAAACTAACTCTTTTTCCAAATATCACTTCATCTTCTAGATCTAAAATTTCTCTCACAGGTACTTTACCTATGTTAGTAGACAGCTTCACCCATCAAGGCCCTTTATTACAAGCAAAGAAAGATAAAAGATGTCAAGAAGGTCTATGTTTATACTATAGAGAACCTAATCATCAATCTCTTAGTTGCTCCAATAAGAGATCTTAGAGTTTAAGATCTATTAAGGCCCTTAGGTAACAACCACCTAACCTTCTTTCTAGTTTATATAGCCAGGACCATTTAATCTAAGCTATTACCAAGTTTGAGCCTCATCATGAGGACTCTCTCTTTATATTAATTAAATTAACCTTTACTAACACCTTAGTTGAGACCTTTGCTTTATTAGATTTAGGTGCTTTTAGTTGTTTTATAGACTTAAGTCTGGCAAAACAGTATAATGTTTCTCTAGTTTCTAAGACCCAATTTAGAGTTTTAACTCTTACAGATGGATAGTTTACTAACATTAGCTCTGTCACTTATAAGACAATTGCTTTAGAGCTTTATCTCAAGAACCATTAGGAGACTCTAACCTTTAAAGTCACTTCTTTGCTCTAATATGTTACACAATCTTCAACTTGATTAGATAGCTAATACCTTTTACTTTAAATCTAATCACTATAAATAATACTATAAAATTATTACTCCTATCACAATCACCTGTACTCCAGATTCTAAGCATAGACTAGACCTTTTAGAACCTCTTGTCACTTACTTCATTGACACTTCTCTCAAACCCACCTTAAGCACCCTTGCTTTAACTTAGATTTCTTTTAAGTATTAATAATTTATATAGTTTTCTTACAAATTAAAGCTAACATTCTCCCTGAAGAATGCTCCTTTGACTATACTATTCCCCTTAAGGACCCTTTAATATCTCCATTATTTAAGCCCATCTATAATCTCTCTCAGACTAAACTAACTATACTTAAGGAGTATCTTGATACAAACTTATAAAAGAGCTTTATTAGACCTTTTACATCCCCTGTTAGTGCTGTCATCTTCTTTGTCAAAAAGAAAGATGAAACCTTGAGGCCTTGTGTAAACTACAGAGACCTCAACAGCTTCACTGTAAAGAACAGATATCCCTGGCTCTTGATCTCAAAGCTCTTGGACAAACTTTATCAAGCCAAGTGCTTCACTAAGATTGACCTTAAAAGAGCCTATAACCTGGTCAAAATCAAGCTTAAAGAAGAATAAAAGACTGCTTTTAAGACCAGATATAGTCACTTTGAATACTTTATTATGTCCTTTAGACTTGCTAATGCTCTAGCCATTTATTAAGGTATAATAAATGAAATTTTTTATAATATCATTGACATCTATATCATCATCTACTTAGATGACATCTTTATTTACTTTATTAGCTAGAAGGAGTACAATTAACATATTGTCATAGTTTTTCAAAGGCTTCTTTAATACTAGTTATATGTTAATATTAAATTTCTTAGATTCATTATCAGTGCCCAAAGAATCAGTATAACCTTAGACAAGGTGGATTTTATTATATAATTGATAAAGATGGCCTACCTTCTCAAGGTACTAAGATTACCTTGAGGGACTGGGACTGGAAACACTAAGGAAACTAGGAGAAAGAGGACACAAAATAGGCCACCTAACCAACTAGAATAAGAAACAAGAGATGTAACAGTGTAGAACTCATTGTAAGAATTCAGATGATGTGTGTTTTATTGATAGGTGACAAGGTAAGAGGGAGAATAAGACTTAACAAAGGAGAGAGTTTACTAAAAGTCTAAGAGCTAGGAAAGCTAGGAGTGTCTTGGAGCAAACTGACTGAGATGACTTGAAACTTGGTGCTTGGTGCTTGAGCTAGGTCTAGAGCTTGGTCTGGAGCTTGATGCTTGATGCTTGGTCTAGAGCTTGGTGCTTGGTGCTTGGAACTTGGAGCTTGATAACAGATAGAGAATAAAGAGCATGAGAGAAGTAGATAAAGGGGTATAAGGTCTTTAAGAGAGCTAAGTTCAAATTAAGGTGATGGGATAAAACTGAAAATGGCTGTTAGAATAAAATTTCTAACAATAATGGCCCATCTCTTTTACTGTAACTGTTATAATATTAGATTTAAAAAGTATTTGATTGACTAAAAAGGCTTTAGACTAAAAGATAAAACTTAAAAACTAAAAAATAAGCTAAAACACACCTTAGACCTAATGACTTAGTTTTATATTAAACACTTAAATAAACTAAGCTCTAATAACTTATATTAAGAAAATCAATAACATTAAAGAAAAAAGAAAAGATAATATTAATAATTTCTTTTTAATAACTATTTTTAATTTTATCCCATCACTTTAATTTAAGCCTAACTCTTTTAAAGATCTTATATCCCTTTATCTACATTTTTTTTTATTTTTTATTTTTCCATTTGTTATCAAGCACCAAGAACTAAGACTAAGCATCAAGACCAAGCTTTAGATCTAGCTCTAGATCAAGCTCAAGCCTAAGCTCAAGTCATCTTAGTTAGTTTACTTTAAGACACTCTTAGTTTTCTTAGTCCCTAAACATTTAATAAACTCCCTCTTTTATTAAGTCTTGTTTTCTCTTTTACCTTGTCACTTACTAATAAAACATATATTACTATAACAAGTTTTACACTATTGCATCTTTTATTTTTTGTTTCAATTAGTTAAGTGGCTTATTTTATATCTTCTTTCTTTCAGTTTTCTTAGTGTTTCCAGTCTTAGTCTCTCAAGGTAATCTTACTACCTTAGAAAGGTAGGCCATTTCTATTATCTTAAAGCATACTAACTAAGATGACTTAATCTTAATAATTATAATATTAGTATTTTAAAATATAATGTTTTCAACAATATAAAAGGTCCAACATACTATTAGTTTATAGTTATATATTAACTGTTGACTAGTTAAAACAATGAAAATATGACTACAATTTACAGGTTACTGCTTGTGCTTTCAATTCTCAGAAATATTTAAACTTCAAAAAAAGTTTCAGCTGCAGAAAACGTGCAGGTTTCTTATTTTCCCGCCAAAAGTAAAAGCAAAAGAAGAAAGAAAACAACCAAACGAGCTCCCTTCTTGTGCTGCAGATTGAAGTTAAAGGCTTGCCATGTCTAAAGAAAAGAGCACGCCCAAGGCTAAAGCAGAAGGTAGGAGAAATTTTGTCAACTAAATGAGAATATTTACCAAAATTTGTTACTAACCGTATCGTAATGGAAATACAGACATCTTTTGTCGATTTTATGGGCAGACTTTTAAGCAGCCTGACGACGTTATTCGCTTTTTTGACAAGAAGGTACCAGATTCCCCCTCCCCCCCAAACAGTTTGTTGATTGACCCCTTCTGCAATGTCCCAAAACAATGATGTAATGTTGTGCAGGAAGTGTTCAGCGTGCACGGGCCAGATGCTTCCTTTATTGCACAAGAATACTTTCGTACATTAGCTGCGGTGGCCAACATAGGGGTCCAACAACTAGCCACAGTTGACCTGAAGCAAGAAAAGTATGAAGAGGTGAGGCCAACTTGCCACCAGCCCTCTTTTTCTTTCTAACACGTGGCGAGGGATCATCTTCATATCACAGATCGTGCGGGACCTGATTCTTGTCAAACAGAGAAAGATAGAAGTCTGGGCAAGGAAAGGAACAAGTTGGGCGAGAACGAAAAAAGTAAGCCCACAACGCCTGAAACGTCCTATATAGAGAGCAGAGCAGAAAAGCACTGCCATCACTCCTCATATATATTATATATTAACCCTGTATTCCAAACAAAGGCATCGCCAGGTAATGTGCAAGATTTTGAGGAATTACTATGGAAGAATAGAGAATTGGAAGATTCTGCAGTCAGCGTTGCTGTGTGCTTTGGTGCTCAAGACCAACAAAAGGTTTGTTGCCCTTTTTATGGCATCATCGTTTTGTTTGATGCCAATACTGATTTCATGCACTTGTCTGTGCCTGAAAAGGTGGTCGGAGCTGCTTTTGCAGATGCAACGTTGCGTATGATGGGCTATTGTCAGTTTGTTGACACCCTCTATTTGTCAAACCTTGAGGTAATGATAAATCCGCCTGTAATGACTTTTTACAAATAGCATTTTCTCATACACATGTGATTACTTTTAGGCTTTGTTGTTGCAAGTGGGAGCTAAGGAATGCCTGGTAGCTCCAGGAGTAAGAGACGAAATAGAACTAAAGAAACTCAGTAACCTCTTGGAAAGATGCAGCATCACTAAAACTGAAGTGAAAAAAGGTTTCCTGCATACATTCTCATTAAATATTAAAGTCTTTTCATATTTTAAAGACTAAGGAGTAATAATGATATATTGCAGCACTATTTAAAGCGGAGAGCATTGAGCAAGATCTTAGTCGCCTCTTAATTCTGGAACAAGCAAATAGCCTTCGTACGTTTTCTCTCCTTTCATTTGTTTATTTGTCCGTCAACGACTCACACACCATTTCATAAAAGAACCTGCCTTAGAGAACAAGCTCGCTATGACATCCCTTGCTTGTATCATTAACCATTTAGAGGTAACGCTGTGTATTCATAAGAGGGAAAAATAAACTACCACTGTTTGCTCACGTTTGTTGTGTGACACATAATAGTTGACACACAATGAGGACAATTTCAATCAATTCCGTCTGAAGTCAGTAGACCTCTCGCGCTATATGCGACTTGATCAATCTGCCTCTCGCTCTCTGAATCTCTTCTCGTCCCCCACTGATGGTAGCCAATTTCTCCTTGCTATCCTTGCAACTGGAATTGGGATTTATTCTGTATTTTTTGCAGCGGATAAGACTTTTAGTATCTATGGTCTTCTCAACAAGTGCCGCACAGCAATGGGCTCGCGTCGCCTCCTGCATTGGATCAAGCAGCCTCTTCTCAATATAGATGAAATAGGTATGCAAATGGGTGGCTAGGTGTTCCTATTGTTGAATAACAAGAGTTCTTTCACACGAGCAGAGCGCAGACAAAATATTGTGGAAATATTTTATGAGAGCTCTGAGCTTCGTAGCGCTCTGCAGGAACAACTCAAACGCATACCAGACCTCGACCGGTTGCTCAAAAAATTCCAAAGAAAGAGAATTACTGCAACCTTGAAGGTAGTGTTTTCTGCTACGTTCCCCAGTCTTTTTAAGCAATTGTTCTAAATTGTTTTAAATCACAGGACTGTGTAATAATTTATGATGTGTATAATCGGTTGCCTCACATCTACAAGGCGATGGCGAGCTATGATGGCAAGTACAGCAACTTTCTTCACGAAAAATATACTAATGAGTTGGCAGTACGTCTCTTGCTCTCATGAATTCCTTTCCTCAACCCATTTTTAGGATTATTTAGTTCTTATCATTGGTTTTTGGTAATAATAGAATGTGGTGACCGACTTCCAAGACTTTCAAAGGCTTATTGAAGGCACAATTGACCTCGAAGCAGCCCAAAATCATGAGTACCAGATTAACCCCAGCTTTGATCCCGAGTTTACTACTTGGTGCCAGGAAAAGGACAAAATAAAGCTGGGAATCGAAGCTTTGTTTAGGCAGGCAAGAGAGTCTCCTCCTAATAGATATAAACCCTTTTCTCATAGTTCTTGACTTTTAACAATCCAGATTCAAGTTGAACTTGATGCTGACAAGAAAGATTCCTTGGAACTCAATTTTTCCTCTGTTTATGAGTGGCACATAATTGCGCCCAAAAAGGTATGCACCACTTCAGAGAGTACAGAGATCAGGGAGCAGAGATGTAAAATAACCATTTTGAAATCCCATTAGATGAATAGGAAAGTGAAGAGCAACAAGAACTACACTATTTTAGAGGATGGGGCTAAGATGAAGATTACCACCCCAAAGTTGTCTAACTTAAGTAAGCGATTCATTGAATTGGATGAAAGGATTCAAGAGAAGCAAAAAGAGCTTGTGCAAGAAGTTATTAATGTTGTGGGTAGGTTTTTATCACTCTGACATGAATTGTCCGTTTGGTGAGCTTTTTCTAAATCATTTTCTCCAAAGCAACTTATGTGCCTCTTGTCGAGACACTCAGCTTTTTGCTTGCAGAAATTGATGTTTTAATAAGGTATAGAATAAACCCACCTCTATGAAGTCTTTATGATCACTTGCTTGTCAGTTAATTATTTTTCCTCTTTGTGGCTTGGACCAAGTAGCTTTGCGTATGTTGCGCTGAACAGTCCAAAAGAGTACGTGAGGCCAAGACTCACACCAGCTGGAACAGGTGATATCATACTGAAGCAGGCACGCCATCCCTGCCTTGAAATACAGGTATACATTCCCTATCCATCTTCTTTCAGACCTCAGTTTTCATGCATAGCATCATCATAACCAGATTTGTTTATTCTTCCCAGGACGGGGTGGATTTTATAGCAAATGATGTTATCTTAACAAGAGGAAACTCAACTTTTCAGATTATAACTGGACCGAATATGGGAGGCAAGTCCACTTACATTCGTTCTGCTGGAGTGATTGTTTTGATGGCCCAGATAGGTTGGTTTTTCTCAGTATTTTTAACAATCCAGTCAATATTTTGGGGATTGATTACTGCTCTCCTCCTCTCAAAAACAGGCAGCTTCGTTCCCTGTAGTAGTGCTACTGTTTCGATAACAGACTGTATTATGTCTCGTTTGGGAGCTAGCGATAGCCAGTTGCGGGGAGTATCCACCTTTATGGCAGAGATGCAAGTACAATCCCCATTAATCATC
>CDFI01101175.1:0-19201 GCA_000826405.1 Acanthamoeba divionensis | reverse complement strand
TCCTCCTCCTCCAGAAGAGAAAGCCTGCTCGAGCCTGTCAAGCAGTCTAAGCACAGGGTCGAGGCCTCCTTCCGTGTAGATCAGTCCCGCCAGGATACCACACAGGTGGCCGAAGAAGGATGAACGAGGCACAAGCACGTGAATGAGCAGCAGCTCGACCCAGTACAGATACTTGGTGGGCACGAGCATGCCCATCACCGGGGAATAGGGCGACGCCGTGAAGTGGCGCGTCGCCACCACCTTCAGCGCAAAGAGAACCGCCGAGAAACCAACGCCGCACGACAAGTAGGGACCTTGTGGGAAGGGGGGGGGGTGTCAGCATCTTGGATGCAAAATTTCAAATGAAAATTTGAGAATGAAGAAGTTTGTAACCTGGAATGTTGAAGTATCGGCCAAGAACAACACTGCCAACAACCATCAATGCATTGGAAAGTACTGTAAACAGGGCTATCAACATGGCAAACCTCTGAATAAGCAAATCAATTAGCTGTCAGAAGGGGGGAGATGAAGTGAAGGAAGAAGAGAATATACATACCTTTGCTCCCATTCTGGGTTCCAGTTCTCTTCCTTTGATGAGCAGCGAGACCATGTTGTAGTACAAATGAATGTCATCCACGTGCCAAAATGACGCCAGTATCAGCCTGGACCATTCAGATTGAAAATTGTGCCACACTGCTCCTGCGCCAATGCACACGTCATAGATTCCCAATGGCAAGTTCCCATAGTGAATCAAGACATTGACAATTCCAACAAGTAATGTCACAGAGGGGATGTTATCCCAGCCGATTTGAGCCACCTGAAGCAACAACAAGAACAGTCCCATGTAACTTTGACCATTTCTTGGGCGATACATGACTTCAATCAAGGATTTGTTTGTTCGGGTGTATGATGATCCACACAATTTGAATGCTGGAGTGCTTTGCAATCGTGTAGAAGGCTCTGGGAGACCCTTGTGCTGTTGCAACAACAGTTTCTTGGAATCTGAAAAATCATCAACATTTTTGGTTGAATCTAAGTGAACTTTGGAGGAAGAAGAAATCTAAGAGCTCTTGGGGGGGGGGAATATTAAACGCACGCACACCTTTGGCCAAAGACTGATTCCCTTCATTCACACACTGAATGCAAGTTCCCCCCGCCTCCATGGCAGCACCACAAACAGCTAGTGCCCCGCCATTCGTTGTGATTGTCCCTGGCAGAGCAGCCCAAAACACAGCACAGCCCATTGGTCCTGGCAAATGGACCTTGGCCATACCTGATGCCCATTTAGTTCGGCAGGTCTTATTAACATTATTGCCATAAGTCTTGTTGGCTGGCCTTCATTAAGTTGTTCAAATAACAAACTGTCATTCTCACAATCCATCTCGTCAGATAACAGTGTGCCTGACGCAGCCAATACAGGACCCATCCTTTGGTCTCACTCTCTACATAAGCCCTCCCCCGCATTCAGATTGGTTGTACCTCGGTGAGTAGAAGACCCTCTCTCCTCCCTTGGCATTTGTGCCACTTCTTTGCAAATCAAGTAGCGAACAGTTATTGTTTGGGGATGGGGTGGAGAGCAGGAGCATTGTCAAATGGAATGCCATCAAATGTCTTTCAGGTGCGCTGGCCGCCAGCAGTATTGATGCAAGGCCCGTTCCAAGCCCAGTTGGGCATCACAGTAGAGCCATTGACTGAAATCGCCAAGAAAGTGAGCCCCATTCCACCCCAGGAAGAAGAGTACAAATTGTTTGCGAAATTCATAGCAGAGGATCTGTTTCGATTTATGGAGAGTTTCAACAAGGCGACAGACAACAGAAGCGAGTACTTGATGATCCCAACCAAGGTCTTGGACATGTGGTTCGAAAAGTTCCAGGCCAAGTTTCGCAGGGATCCTTTCTTTTGGACCAGAAAGAGTGATTCATCATGATGAATCTAAATCTTTAAAAAAAAAAAAAGCAACCACGATCCACCCCAAGTTTTAAACAACAACTTGTGTCTTCCTTCCTTCCTTCCTTCATCATCTCTTGGATATGTACAGATCAGGCATCAAAGAGATGAGCACATAGTTATATATCAATATCAAAAGTTTTTCATGTGTGCCAAAATCTTGGTTGCTCAAAAAAAAAAAAAGAGTAGGGTTATGAATCCAAACAAGCAAGACACCTTTTTGGTCAGGCCCAGGTGGCAGGGAGGTGAGGAATTAGTCAGGGACCACCCTTTGAGCATTGGAGTCGTGAGCATTGGAGAGATGCAGCAATTGTATGTTTTGGGATTGCAACTCGTGAGGAGAGGAGGTGGTGGATACCAGGGGATATCAGTTTGGTTGGAGGAGGGTCTGTTGTGGGCGAGGATCAGAGAAAGACAGATCAGAGGGGCCTATGGACAACAGGTGGAGTGGCGTGGCCCCACCATATTGTGTGTTGTATTATCAAATCTACATGCAGCTGCATGTATTAAACTGCGGTTTGGCATTTTTTTTAAATAGCAAATAATTTTGTACACTTTCTACGGAATTTCATGTCTTGGTCAAACCGAAACCCGGGTTTTATTTGGGTTAAGTCAAAGAATTTTGTGACACGGGGGGGGGGAGGGGAAGAAGTCTGTTGTTCATGCACACACCAAAAAGAATTGTACCAAGTGTTTCGCTTTTTCAGCCTCGCAGGCTGTGCCCTTTGCCAGAGAAAGGGACGAACTTGTTTTCTGGTTCTTTCTTCTCTGGAGCTGCAGCTGGAACTGGAGCTGCTGTACTCGTGCCAGCCTTGGGGGCAGCAGGTTTTGCAGGCCCTATAAAGAAGAAGAAGAAGAAGGAGAAGAGGATGACGATGAGTGGAATACTGGAGAGGCAAGCTGTGTCCAGAGGCGATGACACACTAGGAGGAGAAAGAAGAAGAAGAAGAAAAGAAGAAAGACAAACCTCTGGATGATCCAAAAACGAGTCCTGGCTTGGTTGTGTTCTGTTGAGACTTTGCTGTGTTGTTGCTGCTGCTTTGGGCACCACTCCTTGATGCTGTTGGGATGGAGGAGGATGACGACGACGACGATGAAGTGGTCGCTGTGCTAGAAGTAGTGGTAGTGGTAGTAGATGTTGATGTTGATGTCTTTTTTACAATGTTGTTGTTAGCTGTTTCCCTGCCGTCCAGGCGTTGTCCCTGCCCTGGGAACTTGGGCTTCTCGGGCTCAACTGGCGCAGGCAACGCCTCGTCCTGCTTCTTCTCTGATTTAGCGGTTGTGTTCACTTTTCTTTTCTTTTCTTCTTCTATTTGTTGCTGTCGCTTTGCCTCCTCAGCTGCAGATGTAACAATATAATGTTCAGTCAAAGGGAAAAGGAAATAAGTCTCACATGTGCTTTGGTTCTCTGCTCTCACAACTTTCCACTCAACACAACAAACATAACTCTTCAAGGGCTGACCTTTTCTCAGCTGTTCCTGTGAAGGGGCAAAGTCTACTTCGACGTCTGTTTCTATGATTGATATGGAGTTGGTGGAGTGCTCAGGTTTGACGTCCAGCACATTGATCTCATAGCTCTTCTTATTGTATCGCATGACTATGACATCGCCTTTCGTCAGCGCAGCCCAGTTACGAAGGTTATTCTCCAAACTAACACGGCAAAGGGTGAAGGTTAGAGAAGTGAGAAGAGAGTTGAAAAATTCATTACAAGATAAGAAAGAAAGAACTTGTCATAGCTGTTCGCTGCAATTAGGGAAGTAAACTTACACAGCTTTAGGGTTAGAAATGTCAAGAAAAGAGTCATCAACAGGCTGGAGTTTGACATAAGAGCCTTTAGGCAAGGTGGCACTCCTCACTGTCAAAAAGGCGCCCTCTGAAAGTAGCAACTGTTGCATCATCTGTTGAAAACCAAGACAATTACTTAATAATAGTTTGACATAGATACAAGTGACCGTGAGAACAAAGACGAAGAGAGAAGTGGTAAAAAGCTGTATATGTATGGGTACCCAATAGGGCAAGTAGCAGAGTCCTTCTTCTGCCACGAATTCAAGTACGCCACAGTGCGTGATGCGTCCGTGGCTGCCATTCAGCTCAAAGAGCATTGGGTACTCTATGTTAAGCCGCGCTGTTTGAACGAGAGAGAATGTTTCTTAGTGTTCTCTGTTCTCTCTCTGTGTGTGGTGGTGGTGTGTTGGGGGGGGTCACTGCACGTGTGGTGTGTGTGTGTGTTGTGGGAGAACTGGGCATGCATACCAAGAGTATCTAAAGCAGAGGGGGGAAGGATTACTGGAAGCCACATAAAGAAAACAAGTTAGATGGTGTCAGTATGGCGCACATCTCTTCACTCGCCCACAGCAAAGTTGAGTGCAAAAAGAGCCCCCCATCCCCGAAGATAGATAGAGAAGGGGGAAAGTACTTTTTCCTCCATTTTCGAGATCTTCACGACCCACCACAGCCACTGAATGGCAACGGTATGTCTGCTCGAATCTTAGTTGGGCAGATTGAGCAAACAAATTTTGGAAATTGAAGAAATTCTGCAAAAAAGAGTGGTCAGGTGAGAATGTGAGGTTTTGGGAGACATGGGAGTGGGCAATACTTTCGCACCATCTTTGCTTGCGTCTGATTGTGCTGTGATATTCAACAGGTGCACAGATGTAGAGGGGGGGGGTGTGAATTTGTTAAAAACAAAAAATGTGTTGGGAGAAGAGCGCAGCCACGTAAGCCTCATTAAGAGGGCTGTGGCCATTTAAGGTGGTGGGCACCAACGGGGGGGGGTAATCGAAAAAGAAGATGAAAAAAGGGTGAGAGGAGAAAAAAAATGAAAGAAGGCTTTGTGTGGGCAGATGGTGCATGTCACAACAACAACAATGAGCATAGCTAACCATTGTTGTACTTTGTGTGGGCAGGCCATAGCAGAGTTTAAAACAAAATCGCTTACAGTAAAGTAACACACTTGAAGATAATTTAATAATTGACAAACAGAGAGTATGTCATCTTTCTTAGCCTTAGAATTCTTCTGTAATAAAAGTTTCTTCTGTGTTGTCCCCAAATCCATCCATTTGTGAGATGTACCGCCCCAAGGGAGTTACCTTCTTCACTTTGATATGCAAATCACCTTAAGAGGAGAAGAGAGAGAATGATGATAAGCTCATAGGTGATGTACACAAACCTAAGAGGTTGGTTACCTGATGATAAAATGGAGTTGTTCTTGTCTGACCTGGTTATGGGAAGCCAGATATCAATTTCTTCATCCATTGGAAGCTTGCTCAACTCAACCTCGGTCTGTCCAACAACGTGGCAGCAATTATGTTCTCCCCTATCATACACTTGAATTTGCAAATGATTGACCATGCCCACATAGTACTGCTCATCCCACACTATATTATCAAATAATAGAAAAACAATTAATTGACTAGTCTAATCAGAAGTGATCTAGTTTCTACTAAGAAGGTGAAGCTGTTTGTTTGTTTGTTTGTTTGTTTTACCTGGGTGGTCAGTATTCCAACATGTGGAACTCCTTCGCTCACGCTGTGAGCTCTTAAGAACGCAAAATGCATTTGGCAAACGCGTTCCTCCACTGAACTGTAAACTCTATAATCAGGTCTCATTCATACTCCTTCCGCTTGGTACCAACAACGGCAACGACAGCAAAAACCTTTGAGTGTTGGAAGGAGTTGAGTACCTTGAGAAGTGCCTGAGGATTCACATAATAGATATCTCTTGCTTCTAACAAAGTTACTTTTGTGTCTTGCCACAATAGGTCTTCTGTTGTTTAAAAATTAATTAAAGGGCAAATTTAGTTCTCCAGACCATAAGCTTAGGTGAGAACAGGGATTAACGTACCAAGCTCCTCTGAGTTGATTACAGATACAAGCTCATCAAGTACAGTATCCTCTTCATCTAGCCAGCTTTCCTTCACGCTACTTAACCCAGATTTACAAATTTCAGAGTGTACAAGATTTCCCTTTTCCTCCACAATCAAAACTTCATCTTCTATACAGCCATCTACAAGACTTAATTCATACATCGAGGTAAACTGCTTTACATAATAGTCATAATGCTCTGTCGTTTCCAGAGATCTATCACCATTTGTGTTTCCATTCTCGTCTTGTTCTGCAATCAATCCAATCGTTTGATACATAATTCCAAGAGAATTACAGTCAAACAGCCTATCATACATCTTCGATTTGCAGAATTTTATGTTCGCTAATGATTGTTTTCTCTCCCACCACTGCATATAAGGCGGAGGCTTCTCTCTGAGAAGCTCCATACCATATTTTATGCCACTAATCATAGAGGCTGTTCGTTCGATCTGTATATGTCTCACGAAGCACATGTGTCTGCTCGTCCATTCTATGCTCGACAAAAAGTAGCTATTTGATAATAATATTAAGAATCAGAAACAAAGAGGTGCAAGGTAAATGGGTGACACACAATACCTAATAGGTTTTAAATCCATATTTCCAGCCTCATCTTGATACCATACCAGCAACACGTCGCCTGAATCCATATTGCACAAGGGTGTACAGCCATTTTGATGATGGCCATTGATGCCTTTCATGAAGCGGCTATAATGATATTGTTCTTCCAAGCTCTCCGCAAAGTGCTCGTCGTAAAGGGCAATTTCACGGGGCTTAATGATGAGGCCAGCACATGTGAACTGATACCCAGTAAAGATGGTTTGCCCTGCTGTTCTATTCAAATGATCTCCGGAAGTAAACCTAGATAATTAATAAGATAAGACAGCTGGGGAGTTATAGAGAGGTAGGAGAATCTCGCAACGGAGAGGCGTGTTCACCATAGGCAAATGTCAGCTGTTTGCAAATACTTCAGTGCTTCACGATAGGTCGCGCAAGTTGCATCCACGGTAGAGCCTCTGCTATGCAATGGCCGAGTCATCCCAAAAGAACAGCCAACTTCACGAAGAGGCAATTATCAAAATGATAAAATGAGCTGAATGAACAAGGAGCTAACCTACCATTGACCATTTTATGCGACTTGAGATTTTGCTTTAGATCGTCCTGTCTCAAATACCTCACTAAAACATTCAATAAGCCACTGCCAGACATCTCTTCGGTTTATTCTTCTACGTACCTATCATTCTCTCCATCCTCAAAGCATCTTTTTTAGGCAGCCACCGTAGATAGTAACGGGTCCACAGGCGTTGAGAAGGAGCTAAATTTGACATAGCATTTGGTGTAGGGAGAAGAATTTGTTTGCTCATTTTACTGCTCCTGTTTAAATAGGGGTTTTTAAAGGTGTCCTTCGATTGCATGATTGCGTCCCAAAGAGAAGCTGTCTTATCCCCTATCTCTTTCTTTTTTCTTTCCCCCTCATTATTACAAAGAAATGTTCCATATTGACAGTTGTAGAGATTTTCCAGTATACATATAAGAAAATCCTCATTGAACTGCATAGAACATTTAAAGGCAATTCTGTTAGTGGAATTGAAAAACTCAATATGTATTAACGGAATAAATGTAGGTTAGCCATGCACGGACCTCAAAAGCACAAGGAAACAGTTGAGTTAGAGTCCATACACAGTCCATAAACTGCAAAAAAATGGGTGATTGAGGTTTCGTATCATTTCCAAGCTGATCGTGTCCTGGATAGATATTGTAAAAAAGCATTACGTTGCTATAATTACTATATTACAGCCGATCCTTTCTCCTCTCATCAACTTACCGCATCTTCTCTGGAATTGATGACCAAAGCTGAGCCACTCCTTTTCAATCAGCACACAAAAGCCAGTGATTGTCCTGTAATAGTCATCTACTATTATTTGCACCTGTGCAGCAGGTTTAGTATGTGGGTCTGCTCCGCTTGTGCATTCTTATTACTGGTACTAATGATCTGAAAGTGAGCTCATGGGGGACGTACCAAAGCACTAAGAACACTTGTTCGATCCCACCCGTCGCTGCAGTGAATCAATGTAGGTACATCGTGTACGATCATTCCTTGAGCCACCTCAAAAGCACTAAATTGAAAGGATCTGAGAAAAGATGTGGCAATGCAGGGAAGGAGAACTGGAAGAACCTTTTCAGCACCTGGCGGCAATACTGAAACCACACCAGCTGAGAACAATCCTTTACAGTACCTTCCACCAAAACCTACACCCATAAATTTAGATGTGCTTGCTAGCAAGGAGGAGAGTTAGGGTGCTGCAATATTCTAACCTTTCTTAACTTTTCCAAGCTATTCCTCATGACGTAAATGTTTCCAATTGATATCCAAGTTATCTTAGCACTTGTGTACGAAGAACCCTCATACCTGAACTCCCAAAGTCTGTGTGTGAGAAAGGACAGGAGAGAAATAACAGAAAAACTTTGGTTGATGTACTTACCCTCCACCTTTAGCTTGGTTCATAACAGCTGTCATCTTAGGCCGCGCATCCACAATGAGAGCTTGTGTGGAAGGATTCATTGCAGATATGGCATTAATCATTTTTTCATCAGCCGTTGATCTCCAACCTTCGACATAAAGCAACCAAAAGAATAGCATTATAAGAATGAATAGGAGAAGACGGTCATAAGCCAACTGGAGCTTGGAATACTCTCTTTCTTACCAAGAAGACCCGCGCGTGGTTGGCTCGAGCGGCAGATGCAGGCATTCTTTTTTATGTCGGGACTCCTCCAAGCTAAAGCTGGAATGCGCCCTTTCTCTCTAAATTTTGAAATCTCAAGCAATTCTTTTATATAAGAAGAGGTTATTACTTTGTGTGGCGTGGTTTTCACCTGTTGAGGTGATGTTACCTTGATCAGATATGACAGAAGGCACAACAAGAATTCCAGGATAGCTGGGCGACATCTTATAATCACTGCAGCAGCAATGCTGGTAAGACAAGTAAGTGAAGATTCGAACGATGGATAAGGAATTCACCTGTTGATAGTAGAGATGCGCCACCGTTTATCACGAGATAGCATCTCATCTTGTGAAACACCCATTCTCATTAATTCTATTAAAGGATTGTAACGCCATCTTGTGACAGGCTATAGAAAGAATTAAGGGGTTAACAACAAAACACAGGAGAATGCTGATAGATTATTAGGGAAATGCGCAGTACCCTTGTGAC
Source organism: Acanthamoeba divionensis (assembly GCA_000826405.1). Lineage (NCBI taxonomy): Eukaryota > Discosea > Longamoebia > Acanthamoebidae > Acanthamoeba > Acanthamoeba divionensis. The sequence continues at coordinate 10,203 of CDFI01101175.1, read as the reverse complement.
ACTACTACTATGTGAAAATGAAAAGAGGGGCTCTTTTCTATGTACAGTGACCAGCATCTGATAAACTTCATTTAGACCTTGATAGACGCAGCAACCAAGTGAAATTAGTCAACGAAAAACAAAAACAGCAGCAAAGGCAAGGCGCCATTTACTCTTTTCATCGCTGAAGATGAGCACAACAAGGTTCAGATCCTTGCCATGCAGAAGAAGTCTGTTTCTTGGCTGCTTCTCCAAAAAACAGATGTTACTCAACGCCATCACCCCCCTGTCTTGCATGCTGCCCCTCTAAAGATAACAAAAGCAAAGAGGGAACAGTTGGGATGGAACAAGGGAAAAAAAATGGGGGTGGTGAGGGGGATCTTTGGGTTACCATCGAGATGTGAAGAAGAGAAGAAGAGATAATACGAAAGTTGGTGATAAGTAGCCCTTCTCCTTCTCCTCCAGACTGAGAATCAGCATCATTGGCAGGCTTTGAGACAAAGGCTTCCTCTGCAGCTGCAGCATGAGGGGGCAACAGCTTCACACTGTCTCGTTTTGCTTGATACAAAATCTGTTCACCTGCCAACAGAGAGGGCTCATAGAGTGAGAAGCAAGCCTCTGCACCACAGGGAGGCGGCACCCAGGTGGTCCTTTTCGTCAGGCTGAGGCTGTGCAAGTCAACAGGAGTCTTTTCATCCTCCCCCATTGCTTGTGGCAGCAAACCAGAGATGCTGTGGCTGCGCCCTCGCGACACAGGAGCACCAGCAGGAGGGAAGGAGAGAGACATCTTTCTCAGCATGGCGGTTGGCAGGTGGTCTCTCATTTCAACTGCAGATGCTGACCCTCTCATCCTTTCTGTCAACTTTTCTGACATTCTGTGCACCCCACTTTCGCGTTAACTTCTCTCTTTGAACACAAGTTCCAATGTTTTCCCTCTCAGTGCATCAGCACAATGACACACACACACTCTCTCTCTGTTGTTGTGTTTGTTTTGTTCTTCTCGAAGTCCACTTTGCTTCGCTGCTCTCGTTTCAAACGTCCCAGCTGCAAGGGGGTATGGGTTGCCAAATTTCTTTTTTTTTTCTCGTGGTCCTGCACCAATCGCCACCAGGAAACGCGCGAAGAAAAATATTGAGCCCACAAAAAGGAACATCTTAAAAAAACAGATTTTCATTCGAGGAATTGAAATTCGAACAACCAATTAAAATCGAAATAGAATTACTTAATTTGGGCCATTCGGGACCATATCAGCGGCCAATCGTATTCAACGATTCTTGGAATTCCATTGGTGAATCCCAGACCGAAGCGGTCGTGGACAGTTCAAAGGGATCTTTTTTCCCATTGGACAGATCGGAGGAATGAATAATAAATTAAATCCGATGGGCAAAAGAGAGATGGAAGTGGTAAAGGAGGAATTAGAAGGAGAAATAGAACTCTCTGTCATCTCTGGCCTTCTGTTATTGTGTACTGGAATTGTGCCCAGGCGTAATTTTTCCTACCTACCACAACACAACGATGAGGCTTGCTGGCAGTAAGCTGTTGCCTCTCCTTTTTATTGGGCTTGCAGTCATCTTGTGCCCCTGCCACACGGAGGCCAATCAACGCATTTCAAGAAATAATGAATGTGCAGGCCAGATTAACGATCTGCCCATCTTTGATTCAGACCCCGTGGTAAGTACATGCCTGGAAAACACACGTTGCACTCTTATGCAGCTTAGGGCAGCACAAAGATTAACTAGCTACCCCCCTTTTTCCTTCCACTAAATAGTTTATAAAAAGTGTGGATAATGGTAAGCTATACGAAGTGCAAGAAGTGGATCCCAAAGTCACTGTGATCCATCTCTACGGAACTCCTTATCAGGTACTCCCTTGCCAGATCTTTTCTATGAACATGTGCTTCTATCCGGTTTGTTGGTTATTTTGCTCACAACTCTAATCTTTAATTGATTCATCCAGATGGGGTATGCCTATGGCTCCCTGATGAAGGACGTTCTCCAGACATTTATCCCTGAGGTGAGGACCTTGCCTTTATTATCCTCTTCCTCTATCTCAATTCCTCTCTTGCCAATGTTGGCACAATTGACCTAATTATTTGAATTCCAAATAATACAGGTACAACAACACATTTACTCTTTGATTGACGAAGATCTTAGCTTCCTGCCTGAGTGGTTGAGACATCTCGTTGAGATAATAGGAGTTGAGGCCGCTCTTGATGTACATATCCTACTACTCTCACCTTCACAATCAACATACAAAGACCTCATAATTACTTCATTTGATATAACATTCGTACAAATATTAAATGAGACACAATGAGACCCCCATACAACATTTCTAACAGTAGTATTTGTACATGGCAGGCGACCATCCTGATGACAGAGCCGTATACCCCAAAGCACTTCTTGGAGGAGATCCGCGGTTTGGCCGATGGTTCAGGAGTCAATTATGATACCCTCTACCAAATCAACTTGTTCCCTGAGGTAATGTGTCCCAACCGAATAGCTCTTCCCACTTACATTAAGAAACGATTATAATGATTTGAAACAAATACTTACCATTTCATTTCTCATACTTTACTAAAACAGTTGATTCAAGCTGCCTGTTCGATGTATGGAGCATGGGGAAAGGCTATTGCAAACACTAATGGCACTCTGTATCAGCTCCGCGCTTTGGATTGGGATACATCTGGACCCTTCCAAAAGGTTAATGCCTGTCCTCAATAATATAATTCTCTCTCAATATTCTAACTTCGGGCTGCAATATGCTTTGACGCCAACAGTATCCAGTTATTACAGTGTATCATCCAGAAGCAGGCAATGGTCATTCGTTCGCCAACTATGGATGGGCAGGCTTCGTGGGCACTATTACAGGCTTTTCATCTTCTCCAATGGTGAGTCAGTCAATTTGATTGCATCATATGACATCTATTTAACCCTACATCTCCTTCATTATATTCGCAGGCTGTGTGTGAAAAAGTGAATACCGGATACAATGGAACTTTGAGTCGTATCGGAGTCCCATGGCATTTCCTCCTTCGTGATATCATGCAGGTAAACCAAATCGTAGCTGTAGTGTCAACTTTAGAGCCTAAATTCTCTTTAATGATCTCTGCAGTTCGATGAGGACATCAACAACGCCATCGAGAGAATGGAAGCTGCTGTGCGTACTTGCGCCATCTGGGTGGGTCTGGGAGACTATACCAACACATTCACTGCCTTTGCCTATTCTTATGACAAATTGGTACCGCTCTTCTGCCCATTCCATTCAGTCATGTAAAGTTGCATATGTGGGACGCCTCATCTTATTCTAACATCTACCTTTATTACTTTTTGCCACCACCACAGTCCATATATGACTGGAAGACTTTCCCAGTCTATGAGAACCACCCAAAGATGGACGGATTGGTCTACATAGATAAGCACCCTCAGCCCTCTAAGGATGCGTGCTTCGGTTCGTTGCTTCAAAAGTACTATGGCGATCTGACCCCTGAGAATACGATTAGACACATCATTCCCCAGCACCTAACTGGTAATACTTCTTCTTCCCACTCCAGCAAATTTGAACTCCTTCCCTCATTAAGGCCATTAAGTTCACACTCCCATTTATTGATGTTCCACATTTACTACAGGCGACATGCAAGCTGTTATCTTCGATTTTGCACACAACGTGACCTATGTGTCCAACGCCTCTCCTGCGCCCAATGCAGTGCCCGCCTACAACCGTCCCTTCTTCAAGCTAGACATGGGCAAACTCTTTGAAGAGAAGTTTTAAGTTTGTTGGCGTTAAGGTCATCACTATCATATTGTTGTGCTCAGTTAAATTTTCTTCAATATAGCATCAAAACTGTTACATTTCTTCGGTGGTGTCTGGAAATTTTAGGGAATTGTGGCGCTTGTCTCCTCTTTGCCCTTTTTTTAAAGATAACCCTAGTGCCTCTGCACCAACCAACCACCTAATCCTCACCCCCTCACTTTCCTTGATTTGATTGAGTACAGAGAAGATGAGTAGGAGAGGCAGATTTCCAACCCCTCCAGGGGTCAGCGCTGCTGAACCTGCCGCTGCAGGCCAGCAGACCATGTTCCGAGTCAAGGAAACACAGAAAGCCGTGGAGAGGCAAGACAAGGTCACCTACCCTGTTTAATAATCTCCTTTCATTCATGTCTTCAGAGCTGTTCCTTCTCTCCCTCTCCCCAGACACCATACCAGCTTATGCGGCTAACCATGGAAACATCTCGCACACACAGATTTTCACAAACTGGGTGAACTTTGTTTTGAAAAAGCGGAATTTGAGGATAAACAGTGTTCTGACAGACCTTGATGATGGGTTGATTCTGCTGCAGATAGCAGAACTTCTTCTCAACAAAACAGCCCCAAGACACGACAAAAAGCCTAATGTAATTGCTCAGAAGTTATCAAATATCACTATTGCCCTGGAGTTTTTTGCTCAGAACGGGGTATCTTCTAATATTGGTGCAAAAGGTATATACATATACATGGAACAGACAAGGCTTCATACGAAGTAGAGTCCTGCACTAACTTGTTGAACAATACAGCGGTTGTGAGCAGAGACGCCAAGACAACACTGGGATTTCTGTGGGTGTTGATCCGCCAATTCCAGTTGGGCGATATTCAATCGAATGCAGATACAGGTACCTAGCCAATACTATCCACATACTTATTTCATTATCTCTCTAATGAATTAGTATTATGATTAAATTCAAGATGAGGATTTGGATAAGCTGGAAAGAGAGCTGGAGAAGGCAGAAAAGAAAGCAGAAAAGGCTGAAGAACAGGCCGCCAGAGAAGCAGAGATAGCAAGGCAAAAGGCCAATGAGAAAGCCATACCGGATGGACAGCACAAGCCCACCCTTGTGCAAGTTGAGGAAGCCAAGCCTTCTACTTTTGTCGTCAAGCAGGTTACTTTGTTTCCTTTATTTCCTTCTGTATGAATACACAAACTTGATGGGTCTACTTTGGGGATGTGCAGGTGGCAGATGGTTGCTGTCACAGATGCAACAAAGCTCTTGCCGGTGGGAAGTCACTGCAGCTGGACTCTGGTGAGTAAGACTCAACCAAACAGTTGCAAGGGGTGAAACCATGTCACTATGGCAAGCAAAGAATTCACACCAATCAAATAACTGTTTGCATAGGGGAGAAATACCATATCAATTGCTTTGTGTGTGCTTCATGTGGAAAGCCATTCGAGTCAGGCTATTGGGAGTACAACGGCCAGCCCCTATGCGAGAGACACTATCTGCGCAAGGCCGGCACACGCTGTGCTCGTTGTGGCAAGATCATAAGAGGCGGCCTCACCAAGTACCATCCATCTCTCTGCTCTCTCCCTGTTGTTTGTACAATATTCATTGATTCCTTGATGTCACACAAACAGAGCTATGGACAAATGTTGGCATCCGTCATGCTTTATATGCTCTGCTTGTCATGGTCCCTTTGAAGGCAATTTCTCCGTTCTTGATGGCAGGCCATACTGCAAGCAAGATTATTACAGAAGGAAAGGCTGGTTGTGTGCCAAGTGCGACAAGCTCGTGGGCAAGGGCGACAAGAAGGCCCTGGGCAAGGCCTGGCACAAGGACTGCTTCGTGTGCACCACCTGCGAGCAACCATTTGGACGCGATGGCTTCTTCGACATCGGAGGCAAGCCATACTGTCCCCCACATTACAAGGAACGCATGGCTTTGAAGAATATGAACCCCTGACAACAATGATAATGGGATGGGATGATGATGATGATGGAGAATGAATGACCAACACTCAACAATAGTACCAATGGTGGCACTCCAGAAGAAGTGGCCCACGCCGTTTTGACAGAACAACAACAATAAAAGATAAAACATACAAATAATAATTGATGGATCGAATCAATTTTTGATGAATCATTGAATGAGTCCATGGCTATTGAGCAAAATGCTCACCTGATGTTTAAATGTGTGTTTTTTTTAAAAAGAACAAAAACAAAAGGGATAAATAATTGAGGGAATGTTAAGAGGATGAGAGGATCCATTGCAACATCTTCAAATGGCCTCCTTGAGCAGCATCAGCACATGTCTGCTTATCCCAGGGACAGCCTTGGCTCCTGGCCCATTGTAACACCTCCAAATAGCCTCCACGAGCAGCTTCAGTGCATGTCTGCTCATCCCAGGGACAGCCATGGCTCCTGGCCCATTGTAACATCTCTAAATAGCCTCCACCAGCTGCATAGGCACATGTGTCAACATCCCAGGGACAGCCTTGGCCCCTGGCCCATTGCAACACTTCCAAATGGCCTCTAAGTGCAGCACCAGAACATGTTATCTCATTCCAGGGACAGCCTTGGCCCCTGGCCCATTGCAACACCTCCAACTGACCTCCATAAGCAGCACGACCACTTGTTTCTTCATCCCAGAGACAGCCTTGGCTTCGTGCCCATTGAAGCACCTCTAAATGGCCTCCACCAGCAGCATTGGTACATGTCTCCTCATCCCAGGGACAGCCTTGGCCCCTTGCCCACTGCAGTACCTTCAAGTAACCTCCACCAGCAGCATAGGCACATGTTATCTCATTCCAGGGACAGCCTTGGCTTCGCACCCATTGAAGTACCTCCAAATGGCCTCCACGGGCAGCATCAGCACATGTCCACTCATTCCAGGGACAGCCTTGGCTTCGCACCCATTGTAACACCTCTAAATGGAGGCCTCGTTGCGCAGCATTGGCACATGTCCTCTCATTCCAGGGACAGCCTTGGCTTCGTGCCCATTGCAAAATCTCTAAATGGCCTCCACGAGCAGCATCAGCACATGTCCTCTCATCCCAGGGACAGCCTTGGCTTCTTGCCCATTGCAGTACCTCCAAATAGCCTCTATCAGCAGCATTGGCACATGTCCACTCATCCCAGGGACAATCTTGGCCCCTGGCCCATTGCAGTACCTCCAAATAGCCTCCACGAGCAGCATTGGCACATGTCCACACATCCCAGGGACAACCTTGCTCTCTGGCCCATTGAAGCACTGTCAAATGGCCTCCCAAGGCAAGATCGGCAGCAAAACCAATTGGCGGCGGAAAAACAGATGATGAAAGGGGGCATTGAAGAAGGTGCCACCGTAGGCAGACACTTTTGCACACAATGCGCCAAATCGGCTCCAGGTGTTGTACAAGTATGTACGACAGCAGTTCGTTAGGAATCATCCCAAAAAAAGCATTCTCCTCTCTTTGGCCACCACCATGATGCAACCTTCTTCATCTTCTTTTCTAATTGCATCACTGTCAACAGTAATCTTCGCCTCAGGCAAGCTGCTGCCACCTCTTCGTTCCTCTTCCATCCTTCCTCTTTTCTTTCGTCTGAAGGGACCATGGTCTTCTTGATCCTCCTCTACACATTCTTCTTCCTCCTCTTGGCGCCTGTGTTCATCATCTGCGGCTCGCTTCATCACTTCATGAATTTATCAATTGTCCCCCCCCCCAGTAAAAGTGGAATGTTGTGCCACAGGTGTGAAGTTACATTTCTATTGATTAAGATAAAATTTATGTTCGACCAAAGAGAAGAGAAATCCTCCAAAGTGTGGGTTAAGTGTGTGTGTAAAAATAAAAACCCTTTTCATCGCGCATGTCTGTTCATTCCAAGGACAGCCTTGGTGGCCCCTTGCCTAGCAGCATAGGCACATGTCTCCTCATTCCTATTGGAAATGAGCCACTGTGCCAAAGGTCGTACGCCACTGTTTGGTGGCGAGTGTGTGTGGTGTTGGGTTGCCAATGATACTCCAACATTTCCAGGGACAGCCTTGGCCCATTGCAGTACCTCCAAATATCCTCCTTCAGCAGCATTGACACACGTCCACACATTCAAAGGAGACAGCCTTGGATTCTTGCCCATTGTACTACCAGCAAATGGCCAAAAGCATTCTCCTCCTAGGCCACCAGGCCATATGTCTCCAAGAAACCACTTGAGGCAGTAGATCAATGTGTTCCTCGCCGTTGGATCCATGCAGAGGCTGATCTGGCTGGCAATTGTCCAACCATTCCAACCAGGGGCAGGTAGTAGCACCCCTTTTCAAACTTGAACCAAAGGAAGTATTAAGTTCAATGAATGAGAAGTCCCTGAACCCACCAAACCTAATTCCCAGGTTCTATACACCAGAGTCATCATATACTCCCAGAAAATACTCAGACTGACAAGTATAAATGTTGTAATGATTTATTAAATAAATATAATACATTAAGGAATCAAAGGACACATAGAAGCTTTTACTTTCCTTTAAAATCTTATAACCTCAAGCTCCCACTGTTCAGAAACAACAACAACAACAATACTTAAAACAACAACAATTTAGGGCAATCTCAACAAGGACACCATAAAAGAAACAGACACAGACCTGTTTCTAACCCCAATCTGTACTGTACCTACTGCCTTCATAAGGGACCACTTGTCTTACAAGTGCAATGTGCATTGTAGAGATTAGAAAAGCCCCAGACCATCTCCAACACATTACACTGGTCACAGATGGAGAAACTGTTGCCAACAAGAACGAAACCAACATGTGGTACTTTGATACTGGTGCCTCCATGACTTACAAACATGAATGGCTGCATGACTTCATGCCTGTCACAGAAAATCACAACATCATGCTGGGCAATAACTTACTTCTCCCAGTGGTAAGATGTGGCACTCTTCAAGGTCAGGTGCACTCCAATTTACAAATTGTGGCCATATGCCCAATGTACTTCTGGTTCACAAGAATTTGCTCTCCTCCAATAAACTGAGAAACAGATTTATTGTCACCCTTCAAGATCACAGTTGTAAAGTGTGTCATCACAATTCCTCTTCACCACCACTCAACACAGTCTTAAAGAGTTTAAATTCTGTCAAATAAGTACATTAATTAAAAGATTATATTAAATTAATTTGACATATGACAAATGGGCTCAATTAGTTAGTTGAATGCTGAATGGAAGCCTGCAGAAATTCAAGACAGGTTTGTGAAATTGCATTGGTGACTGTGCAATACAAAATATAGTTGGATTGAGATTGTTGCCAGTCAAAGTAGTACTGTTTGTTTCTTCTATTGCTTACAAGCTGCCGTTCCACCTGAACCACAACAACAACTACAATAAGAAACAACAACAAAGCATGAGGTTCTTCTTCCTTCAAGTGCTAGTGCTTCTTCTTCTTGGGTTTGCATACTTTGATGGAGCAGCTGCTGCCACTCGTCCCACCTATGAATACTTGAAGATGAAAGGAGCACGCATTGGCAATCTCACAATTGCCCGCTTCAAAGGTGAGAGGATAGAATTCAACCTGTTTACATAGACATCTGACTTCAATTAACCTACTTGGCCATTGCAGTGATGAACTCTCCAGTTTGTCCAGACCAGGAACTGACTTGTGCCTATGGTTATTTCTGTGTTGCCAATGTCCTGTGCCTTTATGGGGAACCAGGTATATATGTAGTCCCCTAACCCACTTCTATCAAGAAGCTGGAGCTAACCTGTTACACACTTACTCTTCCTTTCCAGCTAGATACACCCCCTTGGCCCTGATTACAGCTGGGGCAGTTGCCAAGTTGATTGTAAGTTTCTTCCTTCTTTAAAGAAAGACTTTCTCATCAGATCTCTTTATTAACCTCTGCCCATCTCCGTCCACTTCTTTAGGAAGATAAAGTGAATGTGAAATGCTTAGCAGACATTGAGGCCACAATAGAGGATCTGTTTAATGCCTTTGAGGATTGGCTAGATGGGGAATATGACAGGTCTATGTCCTACTTAAGAAAAGGTCAACATTGTTAACATAAATATACTTTTCTGTTGTTATCTTAATTAATTCTTATTTAAACTTACCTTACCTACAAAAGGTATAAGTGATGTGTTTAGGACCTTGTATGACTGCTCTGGGGCTCAAGAGAGCTGGTGGGACCGCACTGTGGGGATTGTCAAGAAGGCTCTTAACCACTTCTTCCCTGTAGTAATGTATATTTACTTCTCAACATAACACTTTAACTACAAGTGTGTGTGGTTGCTTATATCTTTCTTCTTCTTTTTTACTCCATTCTAGGAATCTCTATTCTGTTGTTGTCAATGGTGTGGAGATATTCAATGACTTTGAAGGAATGATGGAATCTTGCTCTGATTATAATCAGGACTACCTTGCCTGTGGCGAGTACCTGGGAGACATGATATATAGAGTGTGGGAGACTGTTGCTAAAAGAGAGGAGATGGATCACAACAACAACCAGCCTT